>LBNU01018532.1:0-50255 GCA_014162995.1 Artemisia annua | reverse complement strand
TTTTTTTTTTTTTTTTTTTTTTTTTTTTTTTTTTTTTTTTTTTTTTTTTTTTTTTTTTTTTTTTTTTTTTTTTTTTTTTTTTTTTTTTTTTAAGAATTTGAAACTTTGTTTAGTATGGCTGTATCCTGTATGGGTTGCCCAAGTCAATTTTGTTGGTGAGGAAAAAGAAAAAATCAACAACCACAGTAGTACAAATGGACCATTAAACATATGGTAACACCTTTTCTCTCACCACCAATTGTTTCAACTTTCAAGTTCCAAAACCCAAAGAAAAAACAAACAATAGTTGTCAAACACTTCATTCTATTCCTTATATATCTCCATTTCCACTTCATGTTCTTTGAACCTTGACCCAATCAACAACAAAACTCCTTTCACTTCTCATAATCACAAACCTCAAAACTAAAACTAAAACTAAAACAATGGGTGGCATTCAGTCACCTTTTTTTAAAGATCATCCCCATGCTCTTAAAAAGAAACTATTTCCTTATGGTTTGTATATTTTGCTTTTTATTGCCATCTTTCGTTTGTACTTCTTCCCTACACCCACCGCTGGCGGCGCCACCACGACCGCCACAGCCGCCGGGGAGCATCTTTTGAAACCTACGTCACCCCCTCCTCCTTCAAAAGGTACAATCTTTATGGTTATAGACTTATAGTGATGTTAGATAGTGAAGCATTTATGGATTTTATGCTAAATGGGACTTGGGTTTTTTTGGGTTTTTGATATTATGCATAAATTTATAATCTTTTTGCTTTTTGACACTTGGTTTATGATTTAATGATTTCTTCTATGTTTAGTTAAAAAGTCTTGACATATTGGGTAAATATGGAATAATCCTTATACTATAGTCAAGCATTTGTGTTCATGTTATAATCTTTTGCTAATAGAAATGATTAACATGGCTAAAAATATGCCAAACTTGTATGTTTTATTGGTTTGGGAAAAAGTCATTACGTTTAAATATGTCTAAAAATATGCCTAAATATGCATGTCAGCGTTATATTGGTTTGTGCCTATCTGCTGCGTAAAATATATTTTAGGTCTCCCAATCATTTATGGCTTGCTAAATGGTACTTGGGTTTTAAAAAGTTTGCATAAATTTCTAATCTTTTTGCTAATTGGAATTTGGGTTCTTAAAAAAAGTTATGGTTTTTGTATTAATTGGTAATAATGGGTTATTGACCTTTTTCAGTTTTGGTGGAAGAAGATAGTACCAGTGATAATGTATGTGATTACACAAATGGAAAATGGGTCCATGACAACAAGGGTCCATTGTACAACTCTAGTGCATGTGGTACAATCAAAGATGGTCAGAATTGTGTGAGCCATGGTAGACCAGACATGGGGTATTTGTACTGGAGATGGAAGCCTAACAAGTGTCATCTCCCCAGGTTTGACCCGAATACATTCCTTCAATTAGTCAAAGATCGACACTTGGCGTTTGTTGGTGACTCCCTTGCTAGGAACCAGTTGGAGTCACTTCTATGTTTGCTTGCTACTGTTTCTGTTCCGAACCTTGTTTACACCAGTGGCGAAGATAATAAGTTTAGGAAATGGCATTTTGCGTCGCATAATGTTAATGTTTCAGTTTATTGGTCGCCGTTTCTTGTTAAGGGGTTTGAGAAATCTGTGGAAGTGCCGTATAATAGACTTCATTTAGATTCGGTTAACGATGTTTGGGCTAAAGATTTAGACGAAATTGATATGGTTGTGTTGTCGATTGGTCATTGGTATCTCCATCCAGCAGTGTTTTACTATGGCGATACGGTACTAGGTTGTCACTCTTGTAATGACAAGAACTATACTCAGGTCGGGTTCTATGATGTTTATGGGATGGCGTTTAACACTACCCTTAAAGCATTGGTTGATAAGAAGATAGATGTGATTGTAACAACGTTCTCACCTGCCCATTTTGAAGGTGATTGGGATTCATTAGATGCTTGTTCAAAGACGAAACCTTTTGAGGAAAATGAGAGGAAACTAGAAGGAATGGATTATGAGATGAGAAGAAAAGAGATGGAACAAGTGGTGGCAGCAAAGGAAAATGCCAAGAATTCTAAGGATTTTCGTTTAGAGGCATTAGATGTGACTAAAATAGCGTTAATGAGACCAGACGGGCATCCAGGGTCTTATATGTATCCAAATCCTTTTGCTAATGGTAAGCGAGACAGGGTTCCAAACGATTGTGTTCATTGGTGCTTACCCGGACCTATAGACACATGGAACGAGATTATGTTAGACATAATGAAAAGATGGAGTCTTTAAAATAATGTAGATTAGTATAACGAGTTTTGTGCAATACCATATACTTGGATCAGGGAGAGGAGATGATCAAGATTGAAGAAGAAACTATTAGCATTCATGTGGAGCATGATACTGTGCTCCAAGAATTTGTTGTTATTGTTGTACAGATGAAATTACTCAATATTTTATAATCTTGAAGGTAAATTTCAACAACATTCATGTTCTTTACTTATTTATTACGGAGTATATTCATATGATGAAAATGTGGCCAGCATACATTTGTCTCTATGAACATTGATCTTGTTTGTTTATGTTGTTTTTCTTGACTTGTTTAGATACATCACAGTTGTATCATGATTAAAATAATTAAGGAAAAGTCAATTAAACTTTAATAATTGTTTTAAATGATTGTTTAAGCAAGTGTCATATGATACTGGCTAACTGCTCACATGGAGTTGGAAAAAGTTCATGTGTTACCCTCTTTTTTAAAAACTTTATGGAAAGTTCAACAATGAAGCATCCAATGTTATAACCAATGTTCTAAAAGGCGTGAGGCGTGGCTTGGCGGCACAGCCACGCCTCAAGCCTTACGCGCTTTTGCGAAGCCTTAGCATTTCTTAAGGCGTGCTTAAGGCGGCAACAAAATATTTATAAATTTATGTATTTATAATTTTATATCATTTTATAAGAGCAATTTAAAATAGTAAAGCCCAAATCCCAAATAGCCAGGCCCAAATACGAGGCCCAAGTAGGAATTAAGTTTTGAAATTACGAGGCCCAAGAAAGAAATAACTCAAATACTTGAAATTCAAGCCCAAATCCATAAATCCCCTAAATGCTTCTAAAAATGGCGCCACGCCTTACCAAAAAGGCGCGCCTTTGCACGCCTTTTCGCGCCTTATTCCACGCCTTTTCACACGACGCCTAGACCTCACGCCTTGGTCCATTTCGTGGTGCCGAGGCCACGCCTCGCGCCTTGGCGACGCCTTGGCGCGCCTTTTAGAACACTGGTTATAACCCACACACCCATATTTTTTATTGGGACATTCAACTGTACAAGCAGTTAAAACATCTTATAAACACTGTACAAGTATCTAATGTTATACGGTAGAGTATCTCAATAAAAAATAAAAAATGTGAACCCACACACTCATATATTTTATTGGGTCATTTAACTGTACAAGCAGTTAAAACATATTATAAACACTGTACAAGTATGTAATGTTATACGGTAGAGTGTCTCAATAAAAAATGTGAGTGTGCAAATCAATTCTTTTTTTCTTAACCTGTCTTCAAATGTTTTTTTTTAATAAAATTTGTCATATTTAAGAACTAGATCATATGTTAGTTGCAATCTTGTGAGAACGAAATTCTTGGTCTCGAGTCATTAATTTATGTATTAAATTCAGATTATGAATGTTGTCCAACCATCCTCTACTATAATTGTCTTCACCTACCTACAATCCTACATGTATTTAACCTAAGAAGGATTAAATTGCTCTCTTTGACCAGTCTTACTATTAAGTGGAGCACATGATATATCCTATGTAAATTGAGTTATGTTTAAAGGTGACTGAAAAATATATATATAAAAATGCAATTTTTTTTGTTACAGTTTCATGATATATGTGTTTATAAATTTGCTGAAATGAGAAACCTTTATATTGACATACTTATTGACAAGTTTTTTTGGCATAATGTTTTCTGTTTCTGTGTCAAGATAAAGCTGTTAATTACTGAAATGTGTTTTTTTTTGCAAAAGGGTGAATTTATTAATACCAACAAATTACAAAGTAATGCATACACTGGAATGGACATCACCCATCCAGGAACAAACCATGAGAACTAATCTTTTCTTGGCGTTTTTCTGGACATCGTGTTTAGAAGATTGTGTTTTAATCGTTGTATTGTATTAGATAAGTTTTCTAGCTAGCGGTTGTCGTGCCTTTTGAGAGTGTTCAAAAGCACGTAGTGATCATTTTCCATTAGAGTGGCTCATTAGTCATTACCACTCTCTTGTGTACGAATTCCTTTATTAATATATTCACCGGGTATAATCCTTTTACCCAAAAAAATGTGTTTGTGTACAAATGAATTTCGTTACATGCAAATAAACTTGTTTCTCTTGGTTATTTTCAGTGTTCTAAAAGGTGCGTCAAGGCGTCGCCAAGGCGCGAGGCGTGGCCTCGGCGCCACGAAATGGACCAAGGCGTAAGGTCTAGGCGTCGTGTGAAAAGGCGTGGAATAAAGCGCGAAAAGGCGTGCAAATGCGCGCCTTTTTGATAAGGCGTGACGCCATTTTTAGAAGCATTTAGGGGATTTATGGATTTGGGCTTGAATTTCAAGTATTTGAGTTATTTCTTTCTTGGGCCTCGTAATTTCAAAACTTAATTCCTACTTGGGCCTCGTATTTGGGCCTGGCTATTTGGGATTTGGGCTTTAGTATTTGAAATTGCTCTTATAAAATGATATAAAATTATAAATACATAAATTTATAAATATTTTGTTGCCGCCTTAAGCACGCCTTAAGAAACGCCAAAACTTCGCAAAAGTGCGTAAAGTTTAAGGCGCGGCTGTGCCGCGCCTTTTAGAACATCGGTGAAAAACTAAATAAGGAAAACATAATAATTTAGATTTTTATATAGAAAGAACCACCCAACACATTCACATGGTGAAATAGAGCTTACCTACTACTACTCCTACTACCTTCCACCAAAACATATCAAAATCACTACCAACCCCCATTGCTGGACTCATTAATTTCCATTCAATTCCTCAAGCAATCAAATTCTTTAGAACAAGAATTTAGTATAAACTTCCAACACTCTGCTTGCTTTGTGAATTCATCAAGTAAGTTCAAGTTTCTACCTTCTGCTTAATTAGCCTCAATACAGTAAGAATCAGTAATTGCTTCACTCTTTATCATGCCTTATCAAGATATCTTTAACGTTTCTCAACTGGATATTTGATAGGTTGTTCATAGCCTGAATTAGTTAGCTAGCTCAAATGGCAGTTAACCCAGAAGAAGAGGTAATCTTATATCTATGCATCTATGGTTTTTCAGTTGGTTGTGTTATTGATGAAAATAAACTGTATAATAGGTTGTTCTTACTGAAAACAAAGGACATGTGAGATTGATCACCTTGAACCAACCAAGAAGACTAAATGTGATCTCACCGAAAGTTGTAAGTTGATTCTACCTTACAATTATGTTTTAGTGTTTGTGTGTTTGGATCTTTAAGCATTAATATGTTGTTTGATTGTGTTCAATGTTAGGTTTATCTATTGGCACAACACATGGAACAATATGAAAAAGATGAAGATGCCAAGCTAGTGATTATCAAGGTTAGAGCTGTTCTAATCCAAGTCATTCACATTTTGTTAGTTGATAGAGTTAGGGGCTGTTTAGCATTGCTTAATAAAACAGTATTGGCTCATTGCTTTTAATACAACAGTTAACACTTTTCAAGATTTTCATAGTGTTGGAGATTGCTTATTAAAACTAGTATATGCTTATTGCGCTTTATTACAACAGATACAACAGTTTTCAACTTTCAATGGTGTTTAAAATTGCTTATCCAAACTGCTTAACTGATTAATTTTACTAAAATAAGCTGTTAGAATAAACAGATTGCTGTTGCTTATCCAAGCCCGTATAGCATCACTTATAACTTATATAGATATAAAGAAACCTGTTGTGAATGATTATATTCTTTTAGGGTGCAGGTCGTGCATTCTCTGCGGGCGGGGATCTAAAAATGTTCTATGATGGCAGGGAATCAAGTAATTCCATCATTTTTATACTATACGGCTTCTTATTTGCCTTTGTTTATAGAGCTTTTTAGTCATTACAAATCTGTCTTTCGTGTCACAGAGGATTCTTGTCTTGAAGTGGTATATAGGTTTTATTGGCTGTGCTACCACAACTTTACCTACAAGAAACCACAGGTTAGTGGATCCATCTTACTCAGTTTCCAATTCAAGCAAATTATCGTTTTTGTGAAAATGCAAAATTAAATTATCACTAAATTTGCAAGCATGAGCAACCTTTTACAAAATGTGCCAAGTTACAAACATTTTTTCCTAAAGAAATTTGCAATGATGGTTCATGAAGTTAGCAACTTTTTCCTAAAGAAATTGTTGCAAAAGGTGAGTGTGAAATGGTATTTTTTTTTGAAAGGCAACATTTTATATAAACCAAAAAAAAAGAAATAAAGATACAATACAATGGCATCCCACCCCCACTTAACAAGTTAGTTAAAAGAGGATGAGACCCAAAAAGACAAAAACAAGCCAAAAAATAGAAATGCTCACAGTAGGCTAAAACTAATGACTAAACTCAAGAATTCTAAACAAAATGAATGTGCAGACCAAACACCAACAAAAGCCACACTACCCACATGAGAAATATAAAAGTCCTATATGTTGTAGATTCCACCAATGGCCCCTTGCTGTCAAAAAACAATCTCAAATGCAATAACAACTCTGCACCACTTGGACTTGCAGAGAAATGAGCCAACTTGCAGACACAAAACCAAACATCACTACATAGCATCTTCAGCAATACACAGCAAACCCAAACATCAGTACACAGCAGAACCAAACAGCGGACAGCAAACAACATATATTCAGACCTGCACCTTATGCCAAACACCCATAAACCGCCTGAACTTCTGCCAAACACCCAAATAAAATCAGCAATGCATATATCCTTATATTTGTAGGCGCACACCTTCTACCAAACACCCAAGAAAACGATTGAACTACTGCCGAACACCCTAAAAAGAAAACGTCAGCACTACTGTCCTCACATGAAACCAACCATCCCGACACAGCCTCGAACAACAAATCAATTTGAAACTTTGCAGCTCGAAGGGTCAATGAACCAATTTTGCCATGAAAACGCTACTTTCTTTGATCTTCTTGAAATCCAATCAAAGCTTTTAAGCTGAATTTCTTGGACAATTTTATTGATGCTCGCCACTTTCGCACTAAAGACACGAGAATTACGTTCCTTCCATATCATATACGCGGTCACCCATGTTACTATTTGCCACAGACTTCCCGAGGTAGAATTAGAATCTGACCGACCATGTTGCAACATATCACTAACAGAAAAAGCATTAACCGCACCTTTCCTCCACCAATTGAAAATCTTTTCCCAAACACTCATTGCCACGTTACAATTTACTAGAATGTGATCATACGTTTCCACATTATCACCACAACAAGGACACAAAACAGAATCCAAGTCAATACCTCTGTTATTGAGCTCCACACGAACCGGAATTCTCCCGTTTAGCGCTCTCCAAATGAAGATATTCACTTTCTTTGGCACAATTTTGTTCCATACCGTCTCTTGATTTGCACCCACCACAAGACACAGATCATCCACCATAAGAGATAAATCTTTGACCTTGAATTTACCATCTTCAGCAAGATTCCAATGCCACGAATCCCTACAATCACGGGTTAGATTAACAGTATGAAGTAAATCCATAAGTACTGCCAAGTCCCCACATGCCCTCCCCCTAGGTTCCCTTACCCAATCCCATTCCCACTTCCAAATCCCTTCACTCCAATTTCCTCTATCAATCACCCGAGCCTCCTTACCCCTATCTATATGATACAACCTAGGGAATTTATCACATAGCCTAACATTTCCTAACCACCTATCTTCCCAAAAAGATGTATCTCCTCCATTCCCCACCTTATTCGAAAACGAAGTGGAAAACCCAACTCCAATTTTATCTAAATCTATGCCTACTCTAACAATATCACGCCAAACACTACTACCACCCAACTCCCTCAATACCCCATTATCAACCAAACCGCCATTAATCCCATAGATATTTTTAATCACCCTAACCCATAACGCACCGCTTTCTATCCTAAACCTCCACCACCATTTACCCACCAAAGCCAAATTTTTTGCCCGAAGAGACCCAATGTTTAAACCCCCCGCCCCATGTGAAGCTAAAACTTTATCCCATTTAATCCAAGCCAACTTTTTATTTTCACCCACCCCACCCCAAAAGAAATCCTTTCTAATCCTCTCAAGTTTTTTAGTCACACACAAAGGCACACGGAACATTGAGAAGTAATACAATGGCAAACTTCCTAAAACCGACTTAACTAACGTCAACCGACCCCCAAACGACATTGTTTTTGCTTTCCACTCGCATAATCTCTTCTTAAATTTTTCCACTACACCTCTCCACGCACTTTCCCGCCTCATGCACTTTCCAATTGGAAGGCCCAGATAAGTAAATGGAAATTCCCCAACACTACATTGCATCCATCTCGCCATATTGACAACCTCATCCGAATTCACTCCTACACCATACAGTCTACTTTTATTTAGATTCACTTTTAAACCTGATACTTTCTCGAAACAATTTAAAATACACATCAGATTTTTTGCATTATCTTTATCCCATTCACCAAAAAAGATTGTGTCATCCGCATATTGCAAATGAGATACAACAACGTTATCGGTTCCAACTTTAATTCCTTTGAAAACACCTCTATCCACCGCCTCATTAACCATAGCATTCAAACCTTCTGCCGCAAGGATGAACAAAAATGGAGACAAAGGATCGCCTTGTCTGATCCCACGTTCCAAGTTAAATTCAGCAGTTGGGGAACCATTAACCAGAACAGACATAGAGGAAGACTGCAAGCAAGCACCAATCCAAGCGCACCACTTATCTCCAAACCCCATACTTTTCAAAATATCACATAAATATTTCCAATTAATGCTATCATATGCCTTCTCGAAATCTACTTTAAAAATCAATCCGCTAGTTTTCTTTCTCTTCAGAAACTCAACCGTTTCATTTGCTATTAGAATACCATCAAGGATGTATCTTCCTCCTATAAAGGCATTTTGTGCGTCACCCACCAGCTTTCCAATCACTTTCTTTAACCTTTCTGCTAGTAGTTTTGCGATACTTTTATAGTAGCATCCAATCAAACTAATGGGTCGATATTCACCAAGACCAATAGGATCCGTGACTTTAGGAATCAACGCCACGAAAGATGAATTACAACCCCTTGAAATTTCCTTCCTGTCCCAAAACCACCTAATCGAATTCACAATCTCTGATTTAAAAATCTCCCAGAACCTTTTTATAAATTTAAAGTTGAAACCATCCGGACCGGGAGCCTTATCTCCACCACAGCTATTAATGGCATCCCATATCTCCTTTTCCTCAAACGGAATAAATTACTCCAAATCTCTTCTTGCTCCATTCTTTTAATTCTGCTTTGACGTTTTTAAGTTTGTCACGCAACCGACAATCTGGTCTGCTACTTTTCACATCTTTATTTCATCCCCGCAAAACCACCTCTTCTATATCTACTTCCTTTAACCAAATGTCAAAAACATGAAATGGCTTCGGTCCAAAGTCAACATCCAAATCCTTGAGCACAATGGGAACATGATCAGATAACTTTCTATCCAAAGCTACCACCGCAAGATTACCCCATTTACTTTTAAAGCCTTCAGTCACCAAAAATCTATCTAATTTACTAAATTTTAGCCCATCGTCACTCACTCGAGTAAATTTTCGACCACCCATCGGAATCTCAACAAGTTGTGTAGTGTTAATAAATGTGTTAAAGTCATCAATATGGGAAGGCATATCGTATTGCAAGGTATGAAAGCATCGTTTATGCTGGTACGGTTTAAGTACAAATTACTTTAGAAAGACCGAGTGTGAATTAGTTCATCGCATTTGCACCTTGTTGGTTCATGATTCCTTTTTCATGCCTACAACCGGGCATATAGCCATCAGATTTAGATCAAACGTCAATTTGAGCGTTAACTATATGCATAATTTAGATCAAAAAGGTTTGGTCCTTTCAGTGTATCACCAAGGGGGCATGTAGATTCTCCCTCAAGGTGTGTGTTTCTAGAACCCTGAAGCCTTTTGTAAAGAGGGAAATGTAGGGGTTCTAGAAGAGCCCTTGACATTCGGTCACTCAGGAAACTAGGTCTCAACTAATCACGTTCTGAAAAAATCAATTTATAAAACCTATGTGCCTCATCCTTTATCTTCTTAGGATCTTCGCACCACTCCCCATCGACCATCAAACCTCTGATACTATTCTTGTTATTTCTTCTCTTGACATAAGAATGAAAAAATTTCGAATTCTCGTCTCCTTCCACACCCCATCTCACTCTTGCCTTTTGTCTAAGAATGCTACCCTTCTCCCTTTCAAACTTAAACAATGCAAAAATTCATTGTTTGATCTTTTTTTTATAGTCTTTAGTGTGTGACAAACTATCGTAAATTCAATTCACCACTATATTTCAATAATCACCGAAACTTACAATATCACAAAACAGATNCTTTGTCAAGCCACAACCTCCTCGCCTCCATCCATTTAGACATCTCTACTTCATCAAGATTTCTTGATTCTGCCTCAATTTCCCAATTCATTGCTTCACGACGATATGTATCAATATGTATATCAATTACTCCAAATCTCTTCTTGCTCCATTCTTTTAATTCTGCTTTGACGTTTTTAAGTTTGTCACGCAACCGACAATCTGGTCTGCTACTTTTCACATCTTTATTCCATCCCCGCAAAACCACCTCTTCTATATCTACTTCCTTTAACCAAATGTCAAAAACACGAAATGGCTTCGGTCCAAAGTCAACATCCAAATCCTTGAGCACAATGGGAACATGATCAGATAACTTTCTATCCAAAGCTACCACCGCAAGATTACCCCATTTACTTTTGAAGCCTTCAGTCACCAAAAATCTATCTAATTTACTAAATTTTAGCCCATCGTCACTCACTCGAGTAAATTTTCGACCACCCATCGGAATCTCAACAAGTTGTGTAGTGTTAATAAATGTGTTAAAGTCATCCATTTCCTTAATATTGACTTGGGAATTCAGCCTATCATCATGTCTTCTAATAACATTAAAATCACCAAAAATGCACCACTCATCATCGCCGTTTCCCATCAAACCCACCAATTTATTCCACAACGAGACCTTGTGACTGCTTACCTGTGGCCCATATATACACGCCAAAACAATACTACCCATAATCCCCTTCCAACACCCCTTGATCGCAAGGACTCTATCGTCACCCATAGCATCTTTACACTCGAAAATATTAGAATCCCATATCATCATCATTCCACCTGATCTTCCGTTAGCCTCCACCTGAGCAAAACCAAAGTTCCCATTACCCCACACCTCTTCAACCCAACAATCATCAACAACCCCATATTTAGTTTCCTGCATCGCAATGACATCCGGCTTCTCACACCGAATAATTGATTGCACCCACCCCTTCTTACCATCCACACCTAAACCTCTAATATTTATTGAAATTATCTTCATAAACATCCAACCAAAACGAATAAAAAAGACAGACGTGGTTACTGACCACCATCTGTATCGTGATTACCTGAAACCTTAGGTAACACTCCCTCAACAGGTGCATTCCAGACAACACCAATCTGCTCACCAACCTTCTTTAAACGATCCTCACTTATCGAACATGTAGGCCCCATAATATTTGCTCTCGATTGACCTTCACCCCGACTCTTCGATAGATTAACTTGTCCCTCATGAGAACTACCACTGCCACCAATGCCGTTGAAAGATGACCGTCTTCGTTTTCGTCTTGCCACCATTTTTGCTACTTTACTGCTCTTTCTCCCCGCGTTCTTGTTACTCTCACTATCATTAAACCTCCCACTCTTGAATAAATTCTCACCCTGCAATCGCTCGAAAGATCCATTCACTGACTTCTTTCGTTTTTTGGAGAATCTATTACCACTTGATCCTATTTTATCTAACAAATTCTCTTTCACTTGCCAATTATCATTATTATTGTTTGAATTTGTTGTCTCTGTCTCCAGGTTCCTCATAATATTTCCACTATCACCAACCACACATTTTTCATCTATATTTATTCTTTTATCTAATTCATTTCTTTCCATAAAATCTTGGGCCTTATCCACGTTGGTTTCATTTAAAAAAGGCCCATTATCATTTTGCAAATCTCCCCTTAATGCTTCATTCACAGGCCCATTGTTATCATCTTTCAGAGTTTTTTTAACTTCTCTGTTTTCAACCACCTCGAGCCCACCATTTTCATTTTTAAAAGAATTGCTAACTTTGAATTCTGAGGAGCGTGACCTTTCAACCGCCTCGAACCCACCATTTTCATTTTTGAAAGAATCACTAACTTTGAATTCTGAGGAACGTGACCTTTCAACTGCCTCGAGCCCACCAATTTCATTTTTGATAGAACCGCTGACTTTGTATTCCGAGGACACCCTCACTCCCCGTGATTCTTCATCTTCTTGATTTTTCCGGCCGCCAAAGTCTGTCGATTGGAAAAACTGAACACCATCTGGCATCTCATCTTCTTCTTCTTCTTCGTTTTCTGAATTGCCATTATCACTCTCTTCCATCTGAACTGTCTCATTCTCATCACCATCATCTTCCACCGTTTTCCCATATCTTTCATCCATGTCCGCTTCGATAACATCCTCGACCTCCTCAATAACCGATACTTTATATATCTTCCCCTTAAGTTTCACCTCAAGTTTTTCTTTGATCAACTCAGTAGCACCAGTGTGTATGAGTACCCTTCCAATTATACAAGTTTGACTACCTGACAAGCAACAGTTACTCGTATCAATCACATTCCCATGCCACCCTGCAATTTGATTAAACACTGATTCTTTCCAACACATAACCGGAACACCAATAATACTAACCCATGTCAACCTTCCTTCCGTTCTATACTTGTCGTCCCATCTACGAATTTTGTGTACCCACCTTCTTATTCCATGATCCTTATCATTTATAATGTTTGTAACCGTTTCTGGAGTTTCGAAAACTATTATCACCTCCATGCCGCCCATATACTTAATTTCTACGTTATAGCATCCTTCTTCCTCACAAATTCCCACCAATTTTTCCACATATTCAAGTTCCATTACTTCCCCTATAATACTTTTGCGCATAACTTCATCTCCAATTGTGTCATTATCTAACTCAATTAACCTCGTTCCACTTACATCCACCTTCTCTTCTGGATCTTTCCACTTGTCGCCATCCATCTTGTCATTACAGCCCTCCTTCTTCCCCTTTGGAATTTCATCCGCCAAACCTTGGGAGTATTTTTTGCCACTGACCACCTCGTTGTACGGACGTGAATCACGGACTCCATAGTTTCCGTTTCTCGACAAGTGATTATCATTTCTGCCATTGACACCTGTACTATTGCGCTCTGTTCGTTTCTCCCCGACATAACCAGATCTCGCCTTGACTCTACGATCATATGCAATGTAAACTCTTAGAATATTCTTCTCGATTTTAATATTGCGCAACCTTCTGTGTAGATCATCTATATCCCTGATATTCTTAAACCTAACAAAACCATACCGTTGACCGTTCTTCAATCTTTTTCGTACCATGAACATATCGAAAACAGTCCCATATTTCTTAAACACCATCCATAGATTACCCATACCCCACGACTCCGGAAAGTTATGAAACATAAACGATGCCGTAGAGTTTCCTTTGACGCCAGTATAGTTAGTTCCTAAAGTTTTGCCATTGTATTGTTCTCTACTTTCAGTGTGCCTAGGTCTCTCATTAACACTGGTTCTCTCACGGGTTGTTTTTTTCTCTCTCACACAGTTACTATCGCCAGGTTTCTCTTGTTCATGGAATTTCAATGGGCGGAGGTGCTTCACTTATGGTTCCAATGAAGTTTTCAGTTGTCACAGAGAAAACCGTAAGTTTTGGTGTTTTATTCGACCTGTGTATATTTACTTCCTGATATTTTTATGAAATATCTAGTGTTTTAATGTTTGACTCTATTTAGGTCTTTGCGACCCCAGAGGCAAGTATTGGGTTTCACACTGATTGTAGTTTCTCATATGTCCTATCTCATCTTCCAGGCCGTTTAGGTACACATTCACCTCATCTTACAATGTCGTTATAATAAAGAATACTCCCACTTTATTCAGTGTTTTGAAAAATCATCTTTTCTTATAGGAGATGTCATTTTTTTGTGGGTATGTTGTAGGGGAGTACTTTGCCTTAACCGGTGCACGGTTGAGTGGTGAGGAACTGGTTGCAGTCGGGTTAGCGACACATTTTGTTCCTTTAGATGTGAGTTGAACTTGAAATCAAAGTAAATTGGTAAAAAGATTATTTGGCTCTAAATGTGGTACTTACTAAACCTCTTTATTCGTCTTTCAGAAATTGTCGGAGCTTGAAAACCATTTGGTAAGCTTGAACTCTGGTGACGATAAGGTGGTAAAAGCTGCCATTGAAGAATTCTCTGTAGATGTTCAGATTAGTCAAGAAAGCGTCTTAAACAAGTAATGATTCTGAATTCAAGAATCGAAGTTTTGTATTTGGGAATTTGACAAAAAAAACTTATGTTCTTTAGTTGAAAACAGACAGTCGATAATTGAAGAGTGCTTTTCAAAAGATTCTGTGGAAGAGATCCTAGAAGCATTTGTAAGTGTTGTTTATTTGGCAGGTTAAGAATCTATTTTGTGTTTCTCAAATAGAAATAAAGTTATTGTATCTGTTGGTAACTTTGTTACAGGAAGCCGAGTCAAGAAAGGAAGGAAATGAATGGATTGTACCCGTGCTTAAAGGGTTAAAAAGATCGTCTCCTACTGGTTTAAAGATAACACTAAGATCGGTAATATTCTTTGATAAAAAGGGACGCAAGCCCAAAGTATCTAACATTGGACTCTATTTTAAGCTTATTGTGACAGCATCTATGTGGTTTTCTCGCATGACAGATTCGTGAAGGGAGGAAGCAAACACTAGCCGAGTGCCTAAAGAAGGAATTTAGACTCACAATAAATATACTCCGAAGGGTGTTATCTGGTGATGTGTATGAGGTATCTTTTTATATATATAAATGACTATATGATCGAATATGCTACAGTACACGGAACTAAAAAGAATATTTCCTACAAACAGGGTATTCGTGCTCTTACCATAGACAAAGATAACTCTCCAAAGGTAATCTTTTTGTCATCCATCAAATTCATGAAAGCTTCTATGTGATCAGACTTGATAGCAATATCTAAACTTAAGCTATCATTTGACTCGTTCAAATCAGTGGGACCCTCTATCTCTTGGTGAAGTCAGTAGCGAGAAACTAGATCTTTTGTTTCAGCCATTTGAAGAAGCTCATGAGCTCAACATTCCAGAAAACGAAGAACATAGGTTAGTTATCTCTACACTATATACATGTTCTTACTGATCTTAGCACTTAATATCGTAAACTGAAGATAATTAGAGTTTCCACTTTTAAATTGTTGTACAGGTGGAGTGGGAAGTATGAAGATTCGGTGTATGCGTGAGGAGAAGATTGGTTGCCCTTTTCGGGCATATTGATTTAGCCTAATTTGCTCGGATGAATGAAAATAAGATGATTTATGCAATGTTGTTTGTCATTGAAAGCTCTATTTTGCTAATGAGTGAATTAACCACATTTGTGTTTCATCAAGATATATAAAAGTTCTGTAATCATTAAACATTACCCTGTACTATTTATTTTCATGATATAGAAGTCCTGTTAAGAATTGATGTATTATTTGTTTTGTGGCAATGCAAATAAAATAAGTATTAAGAGTTTGGGCTAACATTCAAACGTAATCAACTTGAAGGGCCTGTGTTAAACAAATAATTAATAAGTATTAGAGTTTGATTGTAGCGCAAAACTCTCAGTTGTGAATTGTGATTTGCTACAAATTATGAAAAAAAAAATATATATATAAATCCGATGGGATCCCATAAAACAATTTTTTATAACTCGTTTGATAGGCAACAACATTTGATTGTAGGTCATTTTCGATCCTATCTTTCAATTTTGGTGGTATCATATATTCATTTATGTTACAGGATTATAAATTGCTTTTCATTAATTTTTGTTTAAATGATTTTTTTTCTATACATATGCTAGCTAGAGACCAAATTATTCTGAGATGTGTTATGTGTTTTATTAGGTTGATGTTAGATCATTAACACAACGTTAGTTGTCGAAGTACATGGGCTTTCTCAATTTCCCAAAAGATTATACAGTATTGCATTAGGTTGTGTTTGTCCAAACCTAATAATAGGTTTGGACCAAGGAGGTTTTTTTTTTTTTTTTTTTTTTTTTTTTTTTTTTTTTTTTTTTTTTTTTAATTTTCTAATTTTTTTTTTTTTTTTTTATTTTAAGTTACGATTCAAGTCTTTATTTGGTTCCGTTCATTANGTCTTTATTTGTTTCCGCTCATTAAGAGTCACTAAGAGGTTAAAAACTCTTATTCAAATAGATGTTGAAGGTGTGTCTTAAGAGTTAACACCTCTGAATGTCTCATATTTTTTTTCTTCATTATGTATTTTTTTGTTCTTGTTTCGACTTTTCGATTCTTATAGAAAGTACCTTTAAGGAAAATCATCGCATATTTTTTGTAAAATAAAAATTGTTCAAGATGATAAAAGATACGGGGGTGACAATTCATATTCAAACGTTTAACATAATCCAAAAACATTTTGATGGGTGAGAATGTCAACCCAAACATGACCATCTTATTAAACGAGTTATCCGTGTCGACAACCTATGTAACCACAACCATAATCTTTTTTATTGTTGTGTCAATGTCTAGTCGTGTTTTGTTATGGGTGAAGTATTTTCATGATAAATTCTGACAACTTTTTACAAAAACAAACACTTCATATGAGTCGGATTGAGATTTCTCAGCCTCTTATTTTACCTTAAAATGGAATCAGATTCAGACATTTCAGCTGCCACAGATTCAGAAACAACACCTATACTTATGTTGTGATATAAAATTTTAGACATTTTACAGTTTTTTGAACATGCAATACGATGATATTCTCATGAAACATGTTTAATCATGGTTTTAATGAAAACTACACCACCTGATGCCAAGACAACTCTCATAACAACTCATGCAAGCCACACACCCGCTTATAAAAGTTACAAAACAATCGTTAAACGCCTTAAGGATCTAAATATATTTATGGGTTGGGAAATGTTCTTCATCTGAATACTTTGTGTCCTCCATAGTTACAACTCAATGATACCATTTTAAATAGTCACGGTAAGATCTATGAAGGTAGTTGAGATAACGAGTTTTGTTACTTTCACAGTTTATAGTGCCATATGTATACATCAATGTCCAAAGCTCGCATACACACACATATATGTTTTGTTAATACTTTTTTCTGCAAAGTGCGAATGTTTTACAATCTGACATGTTTTTGTTACATATATATCTCAGGAAAAGTTGAAGAGGAGAGTTATAAAGGTGAAAAGAAGGTGTGACGAATAATTTGCAAAGGCCAAAATATGAGATGTTTTATATATGATGCGGCAATTAAATTAAGGGCTGGCGTTTCTAATGGCATAGCTTATAGGCAAAATCTCAACACAAAACAGATTCATACACAAAGAAAATATACAACCAGTCTCCAAACTCCCGCTCCAATGGCCTCAACGCCATTCTCGTTTTCTTCCTCAGTTGTCCACCATCTTCGCCACCAACCATCATACTCCAAATATAGATTTCATTACAATCTAATGCTCACTTGCTCATATCACTCATCATCATCGTCAACCCTCCACGAAGACGAACTTCCCACTAGTAAATTCCACTTAAACTCTTCACAAAAGCGTCAATTCCTAGAAAATTTTAAAATCTTTCACAAATTACCATCTGGGTCGATGCTGATGATCCGTGTGATGCAGCAACAAGAAAAGCATATGAAAACTCGGTTTTTGGCTGAATAATAGCTCATGAAGTTGCAAAATTTATTTTTTACCCTAAAGCTTATGAGGAGGATTTTGCTTGTCTCTTGGAAGACGTAATGATTAAAATCCCACCATTGCCTAACGGTATCACGTTGATTGCGTTTCATGCAAGAGATACTGATGAACTAGGAGGTGAAATGGGATATAATCATATAGCAGGGACTATTGAAGTAAAATTTAATTGGTCGGAGGATGAAGTACCGCCTTTCACTCCCAGTCCTCCAAGGAATGCACCTTATGTAAACTATTTAGCCGTCAAGAAGTCCCTAACAGGGTAAGTTATTATTATTATTCTTTTACTATTATATATATTTTTTTGGGGTGTTTTTGATACGTGCTAAAATGATTCAAGCTAAAGACACGTGGATGGCACGTGACAACTCAAAAGTTTGTTACTAAAAAGAGCGGGAAAGTCTGTTAGCCTAGTATTCCCAGTTTTCACTTGTATAAAAGCACAACTATCATTTCACTTGTATTCATTCACTTTCAAGATTGTAATATCTTCTCTCTTAATTCCATTACAAACTTTGTGAATCATTGATATCAAATACGGTTACATTTCTTCTTCATATGTTCCCCTGTTTGATTATCACATAACGACTACATTTCATTCTCATTTCTAGTTGTTATATCTTTGTACGTATCAATTGGTATCAAGAGCCCTTTCTTGGCACCATTTTCATTCAAGAAGTGTTAAACTGACATTTCTTGATATTCCGGTTATCTTCTCCGGCGAAATTCCGGCAAGAAACCAAGATTCCGGTTTAGAAATCAGCCACCACTGATTTCACTGTTCTGTTTTCATTTGGTTAGTGTCAATCAACTGTATGGCCACAAGATAAGCCGAAATTCTCGTTAAATTTTCTTATCTTGAACAAGCTAGCAAGCAGCAGTTGGATTGAGTGACCCAGAACAGTTCTAGTATTCATTACCCCAATTGGTCAGTGAGAAATCATTGTTGATGAGTGGTAATAATACTGTATACATGGTGGAAACAAGAAACACATCAAGAAGCCAAGAAACCACAATGGAGTCACTTCAGACCACCATTGAAGAAATGGCAAGAAGAATGGAGCAATTGCAGAATGAAATAATGAGGATGAGGTCTGGAGAAGGAACAAGTAATGGTCCTCATACTCATGGTGGAAGAAATGGTGGTGGTGCAGTGGCAACCCAATATGGAAGAATGTCAAAAATTGAGTTCCCAAGATTCAATGGAGATGATGTAAAAAGTTGGTTGTTCAGATGCAAACATTTTTTCAAAATTGATGATGTTCAGGAAGAGATGAAGGTGGAATTAGCAGCAATGCATTTGTCTGATAGAGCCTTGGTATGGCATCAACAGTTCTTGAAAAAGTATGGTGATGGCTGTCCATGGGAATTCTATGCAGAACAAGCTTTGAAGAGGTTTGGAAGTGTGTTTGAAGATCCAATGGTGGAACTTAAGAATTTGAAACAGACTGGTACAGTACAAGCTTACCAAGATCAGTTTGAAGATTTGTTGAATAGGTTGGATTTGCCTGAGTCTCTTGCAATTAGCTTGTTCATTGGGGGTTTGAAAGATGAAATTAGTATGCCAGTAAGAATGTTCAAGCCAATCACTTTGGTTGATCTGTTTACCATGGCCAAAATGCAAGAAAAGACAAATTCAGTCAACAAGCAAAGGTATACTCCTATTTTACCCACTCCTAAAGCTAATCCAGTGAATAATTACAATAATAGGAGCAATACTTATGTGGCTAGGCCTAATAATGCTTCTTATGTCAATAATGGAAGTAGTTATAGGCAAAACCAAACACCCTATAAGAGATTGACCCAAAAGGAAATTGAGGAAAAAAGATCTAAAAATCTTTGTTTCTATTGTGATCAAAAGTATGTGCCTGGACACAAGTGTAGTGGTCAATTACATTCTTTAGAAATTGTGGTGGATGAGGAATTTGAAACTATGGGTGAAGAGTTGACTGATGAAGAAGTGGGTCAAATGGGTGAAACTGAGCAAATGGGTGAGATTGAGCATAATAATGAAATGATGCCACAAATTTCACTGAATGCTTTGACTGGTGTGTACAATTACCAAACTATGAGAGTCAAAGGTTAGGTAGGGAAACAAGGTGTGCATGTACTTGTAGACTGTGGTAGCACCCACAATTTCATTGATGTGCAAACTGCTAAGAAATTGGGGTGTAGAACCAAAAGAATGTATCCATTACAAGTTGCTGTGGCTAATGGTGAAGCCATGATTAGTACCTTATTGTGTCAGGGATTGTCTTTGACTTTGGGTGAACTCACATACACCATTGATGCAATGATTTTACCTTTGGGAGGTTCTGACATGGTACTAGGTATACAATGGTTAGCTACTTTGGGAACAATTCAGTGCAATTTTGCCAACTTAACTATGGAATACTATGTGGGCAATAAGAAAGTGATATTAAGAGGTGCACCACAACCTGCTTTGCAGTGGATGCAACCTAAGTTGCAGTTTAATGCTACTTTAAACTCAATGGCTGTTTGTGTTTGCCTTGTTTCATGGTGTAAGATGGAAGGTGTATCTTTGATTGAGCCACATAAAATTGATGAAGTTTTGGATGAGTTTAAAGGTGTGTTTGAAGTACCCACAAGCTTACCTCCTAAGAGAACCCATGATCACCAAATTCCATTGATACCAAACACTCCACCAGTGAATATTAGACCTTATAGACACCCACCCAGTCAAAAAGATGCAATAGAGCAAATGGTGAAAGAGCTATTGGAGTCAGGGGTGATAAGACCAAGTCAAAGTCCATTTTCATCTCCAATTGTCATGGTCAAAAAGAAGGATGGGTCATGGAGAATGTGTGTGGATTATAGACAACTGAACAAGCATACAGTCAAAGATAAGTTTCCAATTCCTATGATTGAGGAACTTATAGATGAGTTGCATGGGTCAGTGGTGTTCTCTAAACTTGATTTGAGGTCTGGTTATCACCAAATCAGAATGAAAGACTCAGATATTCACAAGACTGCTTTTAGAACTCATGATGGGCATTATGAATTCCTAGTTATGCCATTTGGGATAACTAATGCTCCTTCTACTTTTCAATCACTGATGAATGAAGTCTTTAAACCCTACTTGAGAAAATTTGTACTGGTTTTCTTTGATGATATTCTGATCTATAGCAAGTCAACCTCAGAGCATTTGGGTCATTTGAAGTTGGTTTTACAAATTATGCAAGATCACACATTATATGCAAAAAGAAGCAAGTGTACTTTTGCTGTCTCACAAGTGGAGTATCTTGGTCACATAATATCTGATAAAGGAGTGGCTACAGACCCTACTAAGATTGAAGCAATGAAAGAATGGCCTACTCCTAAGAATGTTAAGCAATTGAGAGGGTTCTTGGGTTTGACATGCTATTATAGAAGGTTCATCAAAGGTTATGCAATCATTAGCAAACCTTTGACTGCATTGTTGAAGAAGAATTCTTTCATATGGTCTGAAACAGCTCAACAAGCCTTTGAAGAGTTGAAAAAAGCCATGATTCAAGCACCTGTACTGGGAATGCCAAACTTTGAGAAGGAGTTTATTGTGGAAACTGATGCTTGTGGTAATGGAATTGGAGCAGTGTTGCAACAAGATGGTCACCCATTGGCATACCTCAGTAAATCACTTTCACCCAAACATCAGGTACTTTCCACTTATGAAAAAGAGTTTTTGGCTGTTATTCTAGCATTGGAAAAATGGAAAGGATACCTAATGGACAGGCACTTTAAGATTAAGACTGACCACTTTAGCTTGAAATATTTGTTAGACCAAAGATTCACAACACCATTTCAAGCTAAATGGTTACCAAAGTTGTTGGGATATGACTATGAAATAGCTTATAAAAAGGGTAGTGAGAACATTGTAGTTGATGCTTTGTCTAGAAGAGAAGTGCAGGGTCAGTTATATGCTTTGATAGCTACTAATGTGAGTACTAAATTACTTAAGAAGATTGAGGAGAGTTAGGTTAATGATGTGAAGTTGGCTGAGTTGATTAAAAAGTTTGAAAATCCTGCTTTTAAGTCAAAAAAGTGTACTTGGGCAAATGGTCAGTTGAGAAGAAATGGTAAATTGGTGGTGGGTGATGATGAGGCTTTAAGGAAGTTAATCTTTTCACAGATCCATAATGAGTCTGTGGGAGGTCATTCTGGGGTACAAGTAACTGTGCAGAAGTTAAGTTCACTGTGCTATTGGAAGAATATGAGGAAAATGGTGAAACAATCGATTAGGGAATGTGATGTTTGTCAAAGGTGCAAGCCTAATCTCAGTGCTTATCCAGGCTTATTGCAACCTTTACCTATACCAGTGAGAGTATGGAGTGATATCTCAATGGATTTTATAGAAGGCTTGCCAAAATCAAATGGAAAAACTGTGATTCTTGTGGTGGTGGATAGACTCAGCAAATATGCTCACTTTCTACCTCTACAACATCCTTTCACTACAGCTCAGGTGGCACAAGTGTTCCTTGAAAATGTTTATAAACTCCATGGTTTGCCAAATACCATTGTGAGTGACAGAGATAAGGTCTTTTTGAGCAACTTTTGGCAATCATTGTTCAAGGTACTAAAGGTCAAATTACACATGTCAACAGCTTATCATCACAAACTGATGGCCAATCAGAGGTGGTGAATAGTGTCTTGAATGTTACTTAAGATGCATGTCTGGTGAGAAACCAAAAGAGTGGACACAATGGATTGCTATGGCTGAATTCTGGTATAATACCAATTTCCATTCTGCTATACAGACTACACCTTTTGAAGTGTTGTATGGTCAAACACCACCTATCCATATGCCTTATTTACCTGGAGAAAGCAATGTGGAAGCTGTGGATAGAAGTATGCAAGTCAGAGAACAAGTGGTGGAGATGCTTAAATTTCATTTGGAGAGAGCCCAGGATAGAATGAAAAGTTTAGCAGACAAGCGTAGAACTGACAGAGAATTTGAAGAGGGAGTTTGGGTTTACTTGAAATTGCAGCCCTATAGACAATCAACCAATAGACCAACTCCTTACAACAAGCTGTCATCAAAATACTATGGTCCTTTTCAGATCCTAGAAAGAATTGGCAAGGTAGCTTACAAGTTACAATTACCAAGTGGCAGCCAAATTCATTCAGTGTTCCATGTGTCCCAGCTCAAGCTTTGTAAAGGGAGTGTGGATCAACCTGGTACTTTGCCTTTGCCCATGTGTGATGACAGAGGTATGATGTTAGTGTTTCCAGCCAAGATTTTAGACAGAAGACTTGGAAAGATGAATAATAGAGCTGTGGCTTATGTTCTGGTTCAATGGTCCAATGGGAGTGTTGAAGAAGCTACATGAGAATTGTACTCAGAATTGCTCAAAAGTTACCTTGAAGCTGATCAACTTATGGCTGCTTATAATCAAGTTTGACTGTGGAAATTCAAACTCTAAGAGGGATGGATTTGATACGTGCTAAAATGATTCAAGCTAAAGACACGTGGATGGCACGTGACAACTCAAAAGTTTGTTACTAAAAAGAGCGGGAAAGTCTGTTAGCCTAGTATTCCCAGTTTTCACTTGTATAAAAGCACAACTATCATTTCACTTGTATTCATTCACTAGTTCAAGATTGTAATATTTTCTCTCTCAATTCCATTACAACTTTGTGAATCATTGATATCAAATACGGTTACATTTCTTCTTCATATGTTTCCCTGTTTGATTATCACATAACGACTACATTTCACATTGATTTCTAGTTGTTATATCTTTGTACGTATCAAAATTCCGCAACGGCTCACACTTGTTTCGAACAGAATCACGCCCACAATCTAACTACCTACGAATCCACAATAAACCCACGATCAACCTCTACGAACGATCCCACCTTGCACTATTTTGAACCGAAGGAGATGGATGAAGAATTTCTAGCCGTCACTTTGTAATATTTTAGGGTTTATGTTGTGTGTTTTTCTTTATGTGATATTCGGTATTATGAAAACCGAATGGAAGAGGTAAATTAGGTAATGAACCGTGATTTGTGGGAGGGCTTTTAAGGATTTAGATTTGTCACAATATAATTCCCATATTAACATAATAAATGTGTGCACAAAATGTAGAAACAAAATTCGGTCCTATAAGGGCCTTGTAAACATGTGATGCATTATTAGGAACAATTAAGTGTTGATTTTCATATTATTTTTAATAAACGCAATTCGTTAGCCATATGTACAAGAGCTAGAAATCGGTCCAAGACCAAATAAATTTTCAACTCTTTCAAATGTAGCTAGTCTTTATTCAAGTTAAATGTTAGGTACAAGTTTCTTAAATATTTTCGGTCCACGTTGTGACTTTTAGACGTGTGACCATTTTATTTAGGAAATACATGTGTACAAATAAAATAGTATTCGGCCTATGAACCTTAAACGTGCGATATGTTTAAAATGTGCATGGATTATATTATTATAAGTTTTATTAATCTTATAACGTTTATTGTTTAAATATTAAAGATTTAATTACTTAGGTCATAATCGTAACGTAATGTCTTGCATTCTTANTAAATGTTAGGTACAAGTTTCTTAAATATTTTCGGTCCACGTTGTGACTTTTAGACGTGTGACCATTTTATTTAGGAAATACATGTGTACAAATAAAATAGTATTCGGCCTATGAACCTTAAACGTGCGATATGTTTAAAATGTGCATGGATTATATTATTATAAGTTTTATTAATCTTATAACGTTTATTGTTTAAATATTAAAGATTTAATTACTTAGGTCATAATCGTAACGTAATGTCTTGCATTCTTATTCGCCTTTTCAAAAGTTTAAAATTAGAGGGGTATTTTGGAAATTTTAAAAGTTTACAAATTCGAGGTTTTACACTACCATCACGTGCCATTGATAATGAAGTCCCATTCACTCGCCTTTTTGGATTAACCCCTGACTATAGTCTCTTACGTACCTTTGGGTGTCTTTGTTATCCTCACATTGATACTAATAACAAACTTGGCGCTCGGGCTACACCTTCCCTTTTCTTAGGCCATGCCACAAATCATTGTGGTTATCGGTGTTTAGATTTGAACACCAATAAAATTATTCTTTCACGACATGTTACTTTTGATGAGACTGTTTTCCCATTTGCCACAAAGACATCCACTACCACCACTCCCACTGCCAGTTCCTCTTATGAATTTTTGGATGACTCAACTAATGTCATTTCCAATATTCTAAGATTGTCTCCCACCGCTTCACTCACTATTCCAACTGCTCCTTGATATGTGTCTAATTACACATATCTTTTACCTCATTTAACGGACCCAAAAGACCAAAAACATACTAAAAATGCCAAATATATGTGTTTTTGTGTTTGTATATGTGCAGGTAACGGATATGAGAAAATGACAAAAAGAAAGACGAAATGGACAAAAAAAAACCGAGCACAAGATTGGAAAGATGCATGAATTATGGGATCATCGATAAATTTATTTGGCGCATCGAGGCAAAAGAAGAGAAATTTAAATATTAAACCAAGTCAAACGAAGCCCGAATGAAGCATAAGTGAAGTCAAATATCGAGCCCAAGTACAGCAAGATTTAAAAGCCCAAATTATTTAATCTTTCAACCCAAAAAGCATAGGCCCGGTTCCTATCTTAATTTGACACAACTTTGGATATATATTGGACGCAAGTTTAAGATCGGAGGATAAGAAGGCTACGTGGCTGCAAGAATGGCCACTAAAAAATTTTATTGGGCATGAAGTTTATTTCTATCTTCTGATATAAAGAGATGAGAGGGGAAGCATATAGGAGAGACATCAATGTAATATTTTAGGACTAGGAGTAGTGTTAATTAATCTTCATCATAGTATTAGTTCTTTTTTTTAATCTTGGTTGTCTCTTTTAATTTTTCTTTCGAACCACTTGTCTCATTTAGCTAGTACTACGAATCTAATCTCTACGTATGTGAAATGTATTAAGGTTTTATATTTAGCATTATTTAGTTTTTGAATCAGTTCCTTTACTTTTTAATCATTCTTTCATCCTTTAATCTTTGAAGTTATTGTCTTTTTAGTTTTTATATAAAAATTAATCATTTTTAGATATAAAGATGTAAGCTTTCTGCATTTTTTTTTCTTTTCAAAAATGGTTTTAAATTAAATGTTTTCTTTTGCATCATTTTATAATAGTTGTTAATCATTTTGTCTCAACGATATTTTGTCAAAACTTTTAACAGTTCATGCTTTTCTCTAATTAATGCGTTAGTCAATCATTTTCTCTTTGTTCTAAACTTTTATTTTCGATCAATTTATTAGCGGAAATTTAAGTAGCGGTTAGAGGTAACTAGTGGGTTTAATGGAGAAGCTTATGGATGAGGTTTTGGTGCTTATGGAGTGGGTCTCATCTGGCCGTCTTTATATTTCTCACCTCATTTGGTTATCTCTAACCCTTTTATCTCTTTATATTTAGTATGTTATATCGTTATTATGTCTACCTTACTTATTGTTGTTGCTATTGTTTGTGTTTTTGCCATGTTAGCGTAGTTTTATTTTATGTAGTTTAGAAATCCGTGGTTAGATTGTTGTGTTAAATTTGAAAGTTGGTTGATAATTGTTTTTTTTAGATCAAATTCGTTAGATATTTTCCTAGTTTAATATTAGTCTTGCCTTTCCCTTAGCTCACTATTAGGTTGCGTTAGTTAGTTTTAACTAAAAATAAAAAATAGTTGGTATTTTTAGTTGTTATCTTTTATCGTTAACTTTAGATTATTTACTTGCTACTAGTTTTATTATCTTCGCTTTAATAATTATCATTTTCATTAATCAAAAATCTATTAACTTTAGCGTTTTTAGTTCAATTTGCGTAATTGCTTATTTGTGTTTAGCTTTCTTGTTTAATTTGCTTATTAAATTGTTTTTAGTTTATGTTTTATTATTTTAGTCCTAAATATCCAAAATTCACTTTTTTCTATTCAATTAATTCACTATTCACATCACTCGATCACAAACGAGATTCGATTCACCATTTCACACCTCGTCGGGACATAACGACCCGGGGATACACTATACTCACCGGAAAACGCGTGGTTTGACTCCTTTGACTATTTCTTGATTAAAGTTGACTTTCTACCGCGATCACTCCTCAAGATGTCCCTACATCTGATGTGCCTGTTGAACCTCTTAGCCCTGCATCTGCGTCACCTATTGCACCAATTTCACCACTTACTGCCCATGCTACACCACCTACCCCTTTATCACCGCCGACTTCTGTTTCTGTTACCCATGTTACCCCACCTCCACCTGTTCCCCCACCCACAGTTTTGATTCACCCCATGGTCACACGTTCTCGTGTCGGGACTACTCTTCCTAATCCTCGTTATGCTGTTCATGTGTTTACAATTTCCCCTTTACCTCGGTCTTATAATGATCATTTCATGATCCCAATTGGCAAAATGCTATGTGTGATGAGCATGATGCACTTATTAAAAATAAAACTTGGACTCTTGTACCAAAACCCCCGGATGTGAATATAATTCACAGTATGTGGTTGTTTCGCCACAAGTTTTTAGCCGATGGCACTCTTAGTCGTTACAAGGCTCGCCTTGTTGCGAATGGTAGCAATCAGATAGATGGTGTTGATGTTGATGAGACTTTAGTCCGGTTGTTAAACCGGGCACTATTCGGACAGTTCTTAGCTTGGCTCTTTCTCGACATTGGTCGGTTCATCAACTAGATGTCAAGAATGCTTTTTTACATGGGGATTTGGCTGAGACAGTTTATATGTATCAACCGCCTGGGTCTCGTGATCCTATTCATCCTAATTATGTCTGTTCATTGCAGCGGTCTCTCTATGGTCTTAAGCAAGCACCCCGGGCATGATTTCAGCGGTTTGCTACTTATATTACTTCTGTTGGGTTTAGTTCTAGCCGATGTGACTCATCTTTATTTATTTACAGACAGGGTGATGATAATGCATTTTTGTTGCTATATGTGGATGATATTGTGCTCACTGCTTCATCTGATGGTTTATTACAGCGGATTATTGCTTCTTTACATAAGGAGTTCTCTATGACTGATTTGGGTGCTCTTAATTATTTTTTGGGTGTTTCAGTTACACGTGACTCTTCTGGGATGTTTTTGTCACAGCGTAAATATGCTATGGAAATATTGGAACATGCACATATGGTTGGTTGTAACCCTTCTCGGACTCCTGTTGACACTGAGTCTAAATTGGGTGATGATGGTGATCCGGTTTCTGATCCTAAGTTATATCGGAGTCTTGCTGGTTCTCTGCAGTATCTTACCTTTACTAGACTCGATATTTCCTATGCAGTGTAGCAGGTTTGTCTTTTCATGCATGATCCTTGGGAGCCTCACTTCTCGGCTTTTAAGCGGATATTGAGGTATGTTCGGGGTACATTAGATTATGGTCTGCAGTTGTTTTCCTCCTTCACTTCTTCATTGGTTGCTTATTCTGATGCTGATTGGGCTGTGCCCTACTACTCGGAGATCGACTTCCGGCTATTGTGTTTATCTGGGCAACAATCTCCTCTCCTGGTCTTCAAAGCATCAACCGACGCATTCTCGTTCCAGTGCTGAGGCAGAGTATCGTGGTGTTGCCAATGCTGTTGCTGAGACTTGTTGGTTGCGGAATCTTTTACGTGAGTTGCATACACCGTTGTCTTTTGCTACGCTAGTCTACTGTGATAATGTTAGTGCAGTTTACTTATCTTCTAATCTGGTTCAGCATCAACGTACGAAGCATATAGATATTAATATTCATTTTGTAAGGGATTTAGTTGCTGCTGGTCAAGTTAGAGTGCTTCATGTACCGTTGCGTTATCAGTATGCAGATATTTTTACCAAAATTACCATATGTTTTGTTTCAAGAGTTTAGGACCAGTTTGAGTGTCCGGTGTCCTCCCGCTCCAACTGCGGGGGAGTGTTAGTCGAATAATAGAGTCCGTTGTATATTTGTATGGGCTAAGACCCGAGGTCTAGATTGTTCTTGTATTGGTATTTATATACCGGCTTATGATCATTAATAAACTCACGATTCACATTATCCTACAAGAAATATGTTTAGAAACATCAAAATAATCATCAAATACTTTAAAACGAGTTTGTCCTAGTTAACCTCAAGTTTTGACTGAATTTTCATTGGAGTCAAATTTTGACCCGTTAGCGATTATGTCGATTATTTACCTTGTAGCTAGTAATCGATAGTTACTCAACCTTAGCATCCCTTGTTTTACAACAGTGGTTTATGTGAATGCTCGGGAGTAATATACCAATAATTGGTATATTACTCCCCGGCATTCACATAAACTAGCTCAAACTATAATTAGTTTAGAAAAATAATATATTAGCTCGTATTGTTGTTTATAAAATGCTGAATACATAAATCTATTTAGTTTTGCCTTTATCACCGTAGTTATGTTCGTTTTTAACATAATATATCTCTTACAAAAAAACTAGACGGATCCTTACGCAAAGCGACGGTGTATAACGGCAAATAGTTATACCTGTAAAATCGTGATTCTGGTTCAACCCTTGATGTGAAGTGTGTGTTTTCTGAAATACAAAGCGGGTGTTGTTTAAAATTAATATAGTATGTAGTTTTGAAAAGTTTTCAAGTTTAAAATTATATCAAAAAAAGTTATAATTAAGTTGTCAAGTTTTTGAAAAATTGCCAAAGGATACTTATGGGTAATTTAAAAAAACAACATTAATTTAAGTTTCAAAATTCAAAATCAAAATTTCAAGAAAGGACAAAAACCTTTTATAAGTAAGTAAATATTAAGTGTAAAACATTGTCTAAAACGAGGCATTTTGACCCGAGCGATGCACCGGTTTTGTTTTTCAATAAACTACTGAGATTTTGTTTATGCCCAAAACTTAACTTTTTCTTTCTGTTATTAAAATATCAATCATACACTTATTTTTCTAAGAATTAATCTCAAATGTTGATCAAACTACACAACTCCATAGTAAGGAGAGACCTTTAAGATACACGTAATATAAAAATGTTCAAATGATGATTAACAATTCGATCATCCATGCGATGTTTGCTAATTTCGATCATTGCAAGTTGTGAATATTGAGCATCAATGCCTTCAAAGCGAAATCTAACTATCTTATAAAGCATTTAGGCCTACTGAATATAGAAATACTTAAAATTAAGCATTACTTATTTTAATGCTAAAAGTACAAGTAATATCAACACAATTAGACATTTAATAGATTAAAATCAATACAATTAGACATTTACAAGTTTTGTAGCTACATGTACACGCCAATTTTGGCCATTAATTGCCTAAAAATTAATGCAAACCTTAAGATTCAACATTACACCTTTTAATGTTAAAAGTACGAGTAATATCAACACAATTATACATTTAATTCCTTAAAATTCAGCATTACAACATTAAATTAAAACATTATTAATACTCCTATTAAAACACCCAATTACTTAAAAATACAATGAGTTATTCACACTGTATAACCAGTTAAAAGCATAGTTATCAAATTAAATACAACCAATTAAAACACTCCTTTACTAAAAAGTACAATAAAATTTTCACAATGTATAATCTAAACAAGCTACAACATAATCCAAAATATAAAATAATTAAATACACTAATTAATGTTATTTTTAAAACACCCTTAAAATGAAAAGTACATGTTATTATACATATTGTACAAACTAATAAAACACACAAAAGTTTATACAATCTAACAAGTTGATGGTACATATAGTTTTGAAAACCAGACCGGACCACTGGTTCAACCGGGAACCGGTGTCGCGACTGGTTCGGCTAGCCGATAAAAGCAATCCGAAAATGAACCAAAGAGGAACCGTTGGAACCGATAAAAACTTGTGAGGCATGCCTCATCGGGATCTATTTCTCCGGTTAATTGTCACAGGGTACCCGCCGCTACAACACGTGGATACCCTGCTAGTATAAAATAAAACAACAATTAAACGTAACTATAACTTAAATCAAAAGGGTGTGAGAAAAGTAATTTTAATTAGTTTATTCACATTGCTCAAAAAAAAAATTAGTTTATTCATAAGTTACCATTATTTTGGTTAAGTTACTATACAAAGATTTAATGCCAAATGAATGGCAGACAATAAAGAAAACTGGAGTTTTCGAATAAATAAGTAATACAAAATATTCAATGGTAACTTGAGCTTTGTATATTGCTAAAAAAAGAAACGGAGCTTTGTGTGAGACTTAATAATAAATGTTTCTAGTAATATAAGTTTATGCATATTTAACTATTTGAGATTTGCTAAACACAACCCTTGGGTTTTGTTTAAGGATACCGAATTTAAAAAAATTACAATTAATGAACTCATATATTCCATAATTATATACTTTTTGTCATTTTAAAAATGGTAAGTGATGCTAACTATGAAATGTTTGGTGTTTATTAAATGTTAATTTTTCAATTGTGGAATGCTTAAACAAAACCCATAGGGCTGTGTTTAGCAAATCCCTCTACTATTTTTTATTGATAAGTTGGTTCCTTATTTATTGTGTGGTTAATAGTTTCATGCCAAAAGTTCAATGTAGAACTTATATTTGCCATAGAACCAATGAACCATTCTCAGTCACTCATTTTTTTATCAAAATAAAAAAAATAAACTTTCACCCTTTTGTTAAAAATTAAATATTTCGCAAACCGTAAATCGTTACGCGAAAAAAATACCATCACGACGAAAATTAAATTATCTTTCTATAGACATGCATTGTTATATACTTTCGACGAACTTTTTTTTTTCGACAAACTTTTTTTTTTTCAAAATTTCCACCCAGAAAAATCATATATGATTTGTAAAAATCATATGTGATTCGTTAAAATCAAATCATATATGATTCTTATGAATCATATATGATTTATACGAATCATCAATCATATATGATTTTTATAAATCATATATGATTCGTAAGAATCATATGTGGTTCGTAAAAATCAAATCATATGTGATTTTTACGAATCATATATGATTTTTCTGAGCGGAAATTTAAAAAAAAAAGTTCGTCGCAAAAAAGAATCGTCGAAAGTATATAATAATGCATATCTATATAAAGATGATTTAATTCTCGTCGCGATGGTATTTTTTTTGAAGCTTAAAGATTTACCGTTTGCAAGATATATTATTTTTTAAAAAAAAGGTGAAAAATAAAAATGGGTGGATATGATTGGTTGATTGGTTCTATGACAAATATAAGTTCTATATTGATCTCATCTGATAGTTTCATTTATGACTTTAGAAATTCTTAAAATTTAATTGTTGCATCTAGGCTCAAGCCATTTAATCTCAATTTATTTTATAATTTTATAAATAAAAACTAAATTCATTAAGACTCCACAATTAATTATTATAGAAGATAGAAGATAGATAGATATGCTTACAAGAGACGAGAAGTCACTTGTGTACAAATATACACTAGTTATAGTAGTTGTTTTCATTAGCGTTCGCTAAAGTCTAAAATCACAAACTTTAGTGATTGAAAATGAGCTTCAAAAAAGGAGATGGAGCTTCCTTCTTCAAGATATTGCTCAGGGACTCGAAAGACTACTGTGTGAGTCCATCTTTTTCCTTTTCTCACACGCTTTTTATGTTTGAAACTCATCATGCATGCATGCATCTTTACATAAATTCTTTACATATACATGTTTTGCAGCCATTGCCAACTGCATTTGCCAAAAAGTATCTAGAAAAATGCTACAACAAGAAACAAACCATAATCCTTAAATCAAATTCAGATGACAAATGGAGAGTTAAATGCATGTACTCAAAGAACAAAGACATATATTGCTTCACTAATGGATGGCTCAAATTCATGAAAGAAAACCGTCTTCAGAACGGCGACTTTCTTGTCTTTTGGCTTAAGTCGACTTCGAAACTAACTTTTCAAGTCTTCTTTTATGCACTAAACGGATGTCTGAAACAATACCAAGTTAGTTGTTTGAGTAAACGTCGTACAGTTATTTCGACCATCAGACATAGTAGCGATGATCATCTTGTGGCTCCCTTCACTTTTCAAGACATTAAAGGCAAGATTCTTATATCTTTGGTAGTATACACTCTAAACTATAGTACATTGACCCAGTTTAATTAAATCCTTTAGCTTTGATTTTCTTTTTAACTTGTACCTTTTTTTATTAGTTGAAACTGCTTCGAACCTAATTAATTTTCCTATTAAAGATCAAGTAATGCATACTCTAATAATTAAAATAGACTCTCCAAATGCCTTATTCCATGTAACCTCTACAATCATAAGTGCCTCAATGAATACATGAACACTTCGCATGCCCCTCATAAACATGGACGCTTGACATGGACGTGGCATTAATCTTGATTCTCGCATGGCTACATTTTTCACTTCTAAAAACTATGTCATCAATGCTCCTCAAAAAATTGGTGTCATTAATACTCCCCCTTAAATTTTAGGACTCAATCTTATATGTTTATAGATAGATAGATTATTCTTGCAACCTTTCGCAACCCTTGCACTTCATCTAACTGACTTTAATTCTATACTAAATGCCACGTGATCAATTCTGGCAACCCTTGCACTTCATTTCCTTTCATGATTGTATAGTTTTTATGTGGCTGCATTGAATTTCGAGCATTAGCTATCTTGTACTATATGCAATGGTACTCCATCTTGAATATCTTGATTACTCCACATTAAAATGAATTCGACACAAAAAATGGAGCCTAAGATTACCCCTTCCCACTAATTACGACACATTCTCACTTTCATGTCCCTACCAACATACCAAAACTCATCTTTTCATGAATAACAACATCAAATTTTATACATATTTGTAAGATCAAAATTAAAACAAATAATTTGTGAACTTCAATTAATACCATATAGTAACCATTGGTAAAAAGACCCTCAAATCCCTATCAAAAAACTTAGATTAAAATAAATTCTCAAAATATTAATTTTGTCTAGTTATACTTTCCATCAATTCAACTTTGATTTTGTATTATTTCTAATGTCATGGGGTGGATACATTGCAACCTCTTAAACTGCTTAAGTGGAAGGGAAAAAAATAAAAGCAAGATTCAAGCCACCATTAATATTCATCAAAGCTTTGTCACACTAATTATAAACCTTGTTTACATATAATTTTCATTTTCTTGAATGCCTAATTTTTTGACAGTTCTTTTATAAATGTGGAGATATTATCCACTCTGTCTCCATCTTCCACTTTGTTTTGTTATCAACATCTTGATATACCCCGTTAGCGTCACTAACCACTTATCAATNCTTATATGTTTATAGATGATAGATATAGATAGATAGAAGATAAATAGATATGCTTACAAGAGATGACTCAGATGAGGAGTCACTTGTGTACAAATATACACTAGTTATAGTAGTTATTTTCATTAACGTTCGCTAAAGTCTAAAATCACAAACTTTAGTGATTGAAAATGAGCTTCAAAAAAGGAGATGGAGCTTCCTTCTTCAAGATATTGTTCAGGGACTCGAAAGACTACCTTGTGAGTCCATCTTTTTCCTTTTCTCACACGCTTTTTATGTTTGAAACTCATCATGCATGCATGCATCTTTACATAAAAGTTTTACATATACATGTTTTGCAGCCATTGCCAACTGCATTTGCCAACAAGTATCTAGAAAAATGCTACAACAAGAAACAAACCATAATCCTTAAATCAAATTCAGATGACAAATGGAGAGTTAAATGCATGTACTCAAAGAACAAAGACATATATTGCTTCACTAATGGATGGCTCATTCATGAAAGAAAACCGTCTTCAGAACGGCGACTTTCTTGTCTTTTGGCTTAAGTCGACTTCGAAACTAACTTTTCAAGTCTTCTTTTATGCACTAAACGGATGTCTGAAACAATACCAAGTTAGTTGTTTGAGTAAACGTCGTACAGTTGTTTCGACCATCGGACATATAGTAGCGATGATCATGTTGTGGCTCCCTTCACTTTTCAAGACATTAAAGGCAAGATTCTTATATCTTTGGTAGTATACACTCTAAACTATAGTACATTGACCCAGTTTAATTAAATCCTTTAGCTTTGATTTTCTTTTTAACTTGTACCTTTTTTTATTAGTTGAAACTGCTTCATTGTCTGAAGAAGAGGAGAATGAGGGGTCAAGAAATAGTGCACTTGATGCAGCTGAATCTTTAAATCAAACTACCCTTTTTACAAAGTTACATTAAAAGATTCATACATCAGATATCCGACATTGGTAATGATTTGCAAATATTTCAAATCGTCATGCCGACTAATTTCGATAGATCATCTGACTTTTATTTTTCAATTTGTTAATGTGTCACAGCATGTACCTAAGTGGTTCTTACAAAGATACATGAGTAGCAATGAGTGTGTTAATTGTGTTCTTAAGGTGACTGATGGGAGAAAATGGAGTCCAGTTAAATGCAGGAGTTACAATAGTTATCGTTATGGTAGAATGTATGGTGATAAACTGAAGACGTTTCGTGACGAGAATCATCTAGTTGTTGGCGATGTATGTATTTTTGAGCTGATTTGTGAGGCTGAACTCGTGTTGAGAGTTAACATCTTCCGGGCTCGCTGAATTGACTCAAGAAACAGGGGTGTAGTGATGTAGGTGTTTTGGTTTTTGATATGTGGTAAAAAATGTATGGTGGATATCAACTGGTATAGTTTTTTTCTTGATGCTTTTGCATATTGTATATGGTTTTGGTATCATGGTCAATGTACTGATTATGGGTATTGGGCATTGGGCAATCCTAATGTGGTTTTGCAGGAGTTTGCTTGATCTAACACTTGTAATGATATATGCCTATGTGGTATTGTGCAACCCTGAGTTGGCTGTGTTTTTATGGTTGCTATTTCATTTATTCTGGTATCCAAGTTGTTTTGGCAAACTTGCCAACGTAATATATTTGCTTGTTTTGAATCGTTTAGCCCTACTAACTAGATATGAAAAAAGAAGTTACGATTGACGAGCCAAAGTTAGTTTACCACTTGTTTAGTGGCGGAGCTAGCAAGGGGCTGACGGGTGCTTGGCCTCCCCCAACTGGCTCATGACGGATACCCTATCATAAATATTTCATTTCTCCACTAGTAAAGTCTAGATATATCTAGTTAAGCTAGAAGGCAAAATGGGTAAAACTTATAAAAGGCTTAGGGTAATAAACACGATAGGATAAAGACATGGGAAAACATTTATTGGTTGTTAAACATAAAATTAAACAAACAAATAGTTCCCTAAGTCCATAATCCCTCGTCGCTAGGTGCTTTCAATTCCACAACCCTAAATCGCGTGTCATCAAGAATCAAGAAGTCTTTAACAATCATCAATATATAACGAGTTAATGCGTATTAACTTTGGAAAATGCCTTAACATTTCATAAGCATTAATACTTAGGCATATATATAACTCATTAACTCGACTTTCAACATTACAAAACGGTTATGAGCTAATGTGCACTATTTTCTTGACTTATGCCTTTAAACTTGAATACTAATCATACTTAGAAAATAATAGGCTCATTAACACATAACTAGACATAACTGTAAAAACACAACGGGTTCATAAAACGTACCCGCTGAAAATGCATGAATCATACACGATAAGAAGAATAAGAATACTTTTTATTCTTCACTTCTCTCTTATTTATTTATTTTTTTTGCATAACAAATTAACATAAAACCAAAAAATATTTTGATGAAAACGGTTGGAGTATTAGTGAACATTTGAACATTGATGAACATTTTTTACTAATGAATAATTTTATGGATGAACTTTCTGGTAAAATATTGGTGAACATTCTCTATTGATAAACACGATTTGATGAACATAAAAAAAATTAATGAACATTAATGAACATAATGAAAATCGATGAATATTAATGTAAACGTATTGATGAACATAAAAATAACTGATGAACATTTGAATTGATGAACTGACGAACACGTATTGCTGAACATAAAAAAATTGATGAACTGATGTACACATACTGCAAATTCGAAGTTTTATTCATCACAAATTTGATTTTTTTTAAGGGAATATTGAAGTTTTTATAAATTACTAAAACATTTGTGTTCTAATGAACATTTTCAAACTCTAAAAATTATTTCATTTATGCATTTCATCGAACACCATATAGGTTACAGGATTCATAAACACTTACTTTGTTGGAAAAGTTATAGAGAAAACATCAAAAAAAAAAATAATAAATAAAAATAATTTATTATTATTATTATTATTATTATTTTATCAAGAATTGCTTTAGTAATTTTATGTTGACTCAGATTGATCTAAACCGTAACTTCTTTAATAGACCAGTTAACTTTGAATTAAGAGAAAAATATGTACTTTGTAGCGATCGAACGAATATATGATGAAATTAAACATAATCGAAACTTAATTTGGGATTTTTGAATGATTCAAAACTAAATTTGGGGTAAAGATGTAAATTAGTGATGAAAGGGTAGATGAAGATGTAAAAAGAAACTGTGAAAATGGAGATAAATATAAAACACGTGTTAGAATGAAATAACCTTTTACTTTTTACCAACTTTGCAAAAGATCACCGCCCATTTCTTTTTATAACTTTATAGGTAACGAAACTCATACAATAGGCCATGCAAATATGCAATCATACATGCCACAACAAAGACAATTGGATACACCTCGGGCTGTAATTGAGTTGAGCCGAGCTTGAGTTTAACAAGGCTTGAGCTTGGTTTGATAATTATAAGGTATGTTTGAGCTTGACTTGATAACTTAACGAGCTTTAATCATCTATTCTTGAGCTCGACTCGAAAAGCTTGAATTTATATATAAACATTAAAATTCGATAGACAAACTAGTCAAAAAATTCAACAAAATATGTGATAAATTCAAGAGCAAAAAATTTATAAAAAACATTCAGGAAAATTAGGGTTTATATAGTCCTTCTGCAAATATTTAATTATTATATCAATATCCACGTTAGCCTTTAGGTTGTTTACATAAATATGTATAATAAAAATATATATGTTCTTGAAAGCTCAAAAAAGATCGAGCTCGAGTTAGTAAAAGCTCGAGCTCGGTCGTTATGTGCTTCGAGCTGATTTATTGGGTTCGGGCTTGGGCTTGAGCTTGAGCTTGAGTTGCTTGATAAAAGCTTCACTTATTTGCAGCCCTAGATACACAAATGTGAACATATTAATACTACTTTGAATCAAACGTGTAAGAATTATGTCATTATCATATCGTTGGTCAATTTTGCATAACGAAATTGGAGAATCTATGCGTTACAGAGGAAAATTCAACCAAGCAACTTAGCAAACATCTTCACGTTCATTTAGCTATATATCACTGTTGTAAAGTCTTCATAAAAGTTTTAATTAAATCAATGAGATTATTCTAGCAACCTTTTGCATCAAGTCCTTTTCTTTCGACTTTCAATATTGCTCGATATGTATCAGTGTATGCCTACAAGGCTACAACAACTAGCTACTTTTCAAGCAAAATAATTAGGTAGTTAAAACTCTCATTTTAGCATAGTTAAGCAGTTGGTTCTTGTATATGCACATGCACTAGGCTAGTATCTCGGCATAAAACTTAGTTGCAGGTCAACCCGACCCATTAGATTTTGTAGTAAATGTTACTCATTCGACTCAAAACCGTTTTTGAACCTTTACCGTTAGAAAAGTGTCTTAAACTTTAAGAGTTGTTTGGTAAATTTGTGACTTGTCGTACAAGTTTGATTAGAACTTGGAAACTAATCTATGACGGTTAGTTTTGCCTATAAATAGGGATTGATCGCTTTAGAATTCTTTGTACCTTTTGAATTTGTGTTTGTTACCTTTTGAATTAGAACTTTGGTTTGGTACCTTTGAATTTGGTTTTGTATTTGGTTTGATAATTTGAATAAAGCTTCCGCTTCGTTTGTTCGATTTTTTTATTTGTTTTGATTTTGAATTACCAACAAGTGATATCAAGAGACAGGTTGATTCGTTTAGTCATGAAGAAAAGAAAAAGGAAAAAAAATAATTGTTTTGGGTTCGTGTGTATTGAAGTTCCACTGTTTTGCCATTGAAGGAATTTTTGGGTGCATCTGAATTTGAAAGTCGGTTCAGGAATGATTAGTTATTGGTTTATTCTTTTGCATTCAGAGAATCTTTTAGATAGATATTATTTGGAACAGGTTTTTGGTCGTGGATTTTTTGCTTTCGAAATCGACTTTGTGTTCAGTGATTTGGGCAGATTAGTTATTTTTGGGCGCATTGATTTTTGGAGTATAGTTTTTTGATTTTGTTTTTAAAGTATTGGTTATCATCCTATTGGTTCGTTTGGATTCTGGTCAAATATCAAGAACTTAACTTTTTTAGTTTATTTGTGTGAAGACTTTGGTTTGATATTGTTATCTTCGCATGGGTTTGGTATTCGAATTTTGATCGTTTAGTTTTTTAAATTTGGACCGTAATCTTTATTATTTAAGTGGGTCATTAGAATTATTATCCGTATCATATTTAGGGCGTTTCAATTATTTGAGCCCGTTCGTCAGGTTATTTATTAACTTGAATTTGTTTGATACTCGGATAATAAGTTTGAATTTGGACCGTAATACTTATGAAATAAGTGGGTTATTAGAATCTGAATTTGCTATTTGGGTCGTAATTCTTATTATATAAGTGGACCATTGGAATTTGAATTTGGTATTTGGAGTTTGAAGATCGATTTGGTGTTTGAAGACTTGGTTCAAATCGTTTGAATTTGTTCGAACGTTGGAAATTTGTTTATTTGAAATTTTTGATCTTCGTTTGTCGGGCTTTTGAAGTTGGTTGCCCGAATTTGATTGTCTTTGTTGAAGATCGTTTGAGCCGATTTGTTTGTTTGGTTAACCGTTTTGAATTTGCCGGTTAACGTTTGATTGTTCGTTTTGAAGTCATCGGCATTTGCTTTGGATCGAATTTGTTTTGGATCGTTTTTGGGAATCGATCGTTTGATTTAAATTAGACTAGTATCTCTACCGTTTGGAATTTGGAATTTGGAAATTTGGAAATTTGAATTTGAAGATGAAAGATTCATTTGGTTTGAAGTTTCGAGTGGAGTTTAAGTCACGGTGGAGATTGTTAGAAAAGTGACTTAAACTTTAAGGGTTGTTTGGTAAATTTGTAACTTGTCGTACAAGTTTGATCAGAACTTGGAAACTAATCTATGACGGTTAGTTTTGCCTATAAATAGGGATTGATTGCTTTAGAATTCTTTGTACATTTTGAATTTGTGTTTGGTACCTTTTGAATTAGAACTTTGATTTGGTACCTTTTAATTTGGTTTTGTATTTGGTTTGATAATTTGAATAAAGCTTCCGTTTCGTTTGTTTGGTTTGTTATTTGTTTCGTTCATTTGAATTACCAACATTTACCCACTATGATGGACCTATCCATTTTACCCTGTTTGTGAATTTGTGTAGGTAAAAATGTAAAATACATCACATGCATGCAGTGGTGGATCCAGAATTTTTGACCATGTGTGGCACGATTTTCCTTGGCTTCACGAATATTTTTAAAAATTATAGTTTTCCATNTTTTTCCTTAATATCTTTCAATTCATGTAATTTAAATATAGTATAAAAAATATAAATCTTTTTAGTCGTAAATAAAATAAAACAGTTTATGATATTTTTATAAATATAAATGAAATGCAAATACAAATGGTGAAGTTGGGTTATAAGTAAACAAAGTCAAAAATGTATAGCCACAATATTTATTAACTACGTACAATTTTTCTAAAAACACCTTTTCTTTATTATCATGTTATTAACTACAATTGGTTCTAACTAAAGAATGAAACTTCTAAGTATATAATAATTACATATACGAGGAGTAAATTAAGGGCCCGTTTGGTTAGGGGTGATGGAATAAAAGAAAGGGAATCTTGTGAAAAACAATTGTTTGTTTTCGTATAAGGAATGCATTGATAGTAATTTTTTGTCAGAAAACCCATACAACTCATTCCATGTAAAATTGGTATCTTTCTTCTCTCTCCACCATAATTATATTGTCCTGTCATTTTTTTTTTTCTTTTTTCAAATCTTGTTCTCTCTAACATAGTACTATTCAAATGATATTTTTTATATAAAATTATTATAAATTATATTTAAATAAATATAATTTCTCTCTCCTAAACCTACCCCAAATCCAAATCCTATACCAAATCCAAATCCTAATCCAAACCCACTTATAAACCAAACGGACCCTAAAACTTTGAAGTAAATGAAATTTTGAGAATTGGAAAAGTAAAAAAGAAAAATAAAAGAACGTGTGGGGCTATGTAAAGCCTTTTGTACCTGTGTAGAAATAATACTTGAATATTAAAACGAAAATGTAAACCCGTTAAAATTTTGGGTGAAAATTGAAAATTATACAAAGACATCTTCTTCCTCCCACGCTCCTCTGTCGCTCCCCTGTTTTTATCTTTTTTACTTTCTTATCTCCTAAACTTATATTCTTCACTTATATTATGTTAAAATCAAGTAAAAAAGTTTAAGAATATACATTCACATCTACAAATACGTTAAAAAGGCGAAGTAAATGACCTGTCTGCTCAAATGGGTGTAGCACTTTCGAAAAACCAAAAAACAAATCACAAAAACTACACTTCGTCGGCCAAAGCCGTATGTGGCACGTGCCACAGGTGGCTCGGACGTAGCTCCGCCCCTGCATGCATGCATATCTACAAGTTGGTGTATTTTTCCAACTGGTTTGATGTAGAGAAAAGTATAGATGATGTCATCAATCCAAATGATGATGTCTTAAATTACTTACAATATATCTTAGCAAACTTGTTGATGGTGGTAAAATTCAACGAAAATTCTTAGTTCACTCGGTACGATGACTTTCACCCCCCAACGTTAAGCTTTAACTTGCTGAGTTAAAGTGAGTTAACCACACCGCCCTACCAACTTAAAGCAGCGCGTTAACCCCTTAACNATATATATATATATATATATATATTCACTTTGCCTGCGTTAAGGTGAGTTAACCACACCGCCCCTCACGTTAACGCTGCGTTAAGCTTTAACTTGTTGAGTTAAAGTGAGTTAACCACGCCGCACTACCAAGTTAAAGCCAAGGGTGAAAGGTTAAATGCCAAGGTGGTGTTGACGTGGATCGAGTTAAGGTTTAACTTAGAGTTAACGTACATAGTGCTCTTATAGTTCATTACAAATGGGCCAAGGAAAATGGCAAGCGGGGTCATTTAGGGGCCGAAAATAGCCTTTGTCTTAATTTTGGGTTTTTTTAGGGTAAACTGCAAAAAAGTCCCTTAACTTTGTCGATTTTGCGAAAGTTGTCCTCATACAAGAATTTTAGCATAAAATGTCCCTGAGCAGGTTTCCTTAGGCAAAAAGTGTCCTTGAGGATGACGTTTGTTTGCAAAAACGGTTTTTTGCCTAACGATCGTTAGCGAAGCCCATTAGTCAGTCCTCACGTGCGTTGCACGTGAGGGTATTTTCGTCATTTCAACTTTCCCGCCTGCATGACAAAACTCTTTCCACCCAGCACGATAATCGACGAGGACATTGTTTGCTAATCAAATGATTCGTGTAGAACAGTTTAAGACGACCAAATCATACACACAAATACATTCTATCTTATTTCAACACTCACCCACAAACCAATACCATGGTAGTGTTATCTCCAGTTTGGCAGATTCGAACTCCCTTGTTTCCAGAATATGAGCTTCATGCTATTTATGGTAAGTTGTCATTTACTTTTATTATTTGAACATGCATTTGTACTACATTGTATGATATGTCATGGTTTTCATACTTATAAGTTGTTATTTGTGTTCCTAATTAACCAGAGTTGAATGGTACACTGTTCACTCTGAAAATTCACCACAAAGGGCTCTTCACATATCCACCAAACCGAAAATATTTGTTTGGAGATATAGCGTATGTTGACCTGATTGATGTTAACCATTTCCGCATTGAGGAGTATGTTGGGATTTTAGAAGCACTAGGATTAGGGGATAGGTTGTTCTCACATTTTAGGAACCCTGAGAAATCTTTGGATGATGGGTTGGTCCCATTGATGAGTGTGGAAGATGTCGTGCAACTGTTTAAGTACGTGCCTCGTTTTAAGGAAATACAGGTTTATATTGAAGAAGGTATTTCATCAGTCGAGGAGTATTCGTTGTACATGAGTAATAGTCGTGGTAAGGGTGTTGTGATTGAAGATATAGAGGATGGTGATGTAGTTAAGCAGGATGCTGAGTTGTTTTTGGTAGAGTGGCATGGTGCTACTGAAATAGGAAAGGAGGGGAAACAGGGTGATACTTCAACTCATGCTTCATCTAGTAGGGCTGGAAGCAGGGATGATGAGAATTTTTTTATCTCAGAACTGGATGATGATAAGCTTGTTATTCCAACCCCATGGTCTGATGAAGGGAAGAACAAAATAAGGGAAAGAAGGTTGAGTGGTGAGTACGAGTTCAGAAACCTCATGTTCGAATTGGATTTCTTTATAAACTATGATGAAATCAAGGAGAAGCGAAGCAAAGAGACCGAGGCGAGTAAGAAAGAGGGTGTGGCAGATGTGAATCAAAGTGTTGACAAAGAAAAAGAGAAAGTTAGTAAAAATGATATTGGAAAGGGTATGGGTGAACCTGAATTTCAACATGTTTTGGAAGGTGAGGTGGAAGTGGATGGTGAGTTATACCACGTACAAATTGACAAATGTGTTCTGGATGAAATTGAAAATCAGACTATGGATGATCAACCATGTTATGGACCTATTGAAGAGGCAGAAATTGAATCCTTGATTCAAGAGGCAACGAATGATTTGTTGGAGATAGTCAAAGAGATTTCGACCACAAAAAAATTGTAGTTGATTGGCTGGATGATCAACCAGCCTATGTACCTGATCAAGATCCAAATATTGATATGTTGTTTGCTGATTTAGATTTTGTTATTCAAAATATGCCAATTCTTCAAAATGAAGTCAGAGATGAAGCTGTAGTAGTTGCTGATGAAGGTCCAACAGCAGAAGTTGAAGATAGTTTGGAAAGGGCAGACATGGACGCTCCAGCTACAGTCGATTCACCTGCCAGTGTGACCTCTGGTATACAAAAGAAGATAAGAAAGTTGGATCCAGCTGACGAGGATGAGAAGGCAATAGAATCAGATGAGGAGGTTGATTACAAGTGAGGAGGGAATGATCAAGGTCAGCACAAGGCAATGGTGAAGGTTGTTTTGTTTATTTTGTTTATCTTAAGCCTTGGGATGGATTGTTTTGGAACAATATAGTTTATGTAGGTCGAATAACATTTTAATGTTGTGTCTAGTGGTAGTTTGTGCCACATGTATGTTTATGAACATGTTTATGTATTGTTGATCGATGTTATGTACTATCAGCACTAATATTTCTTCTAGCAGTACAACACACAAGTGAGAAGTTTAGGGTTTTACTTGCATGCAAATTATGTCCCTTGACTTAAGTATATGGTTTGAATAAAATGGGCCATATCACGTGCCAAAGATCCGTTATCTTAACATTTAGCTTCTTCCCCAATTCAAACACTCATCCAAACACATACCTAATAAACACTAAAATAAGTCATTCATTCGAAATGGCTTCATCGTCATCTTCGGTTCGAAGTCTTCGTCCTCCACCACCTACCCATTGCGAGCATGAGGAACCCTTTATTGAACAAACATCACGAACCATCTATCATCCTTTAAGGCGTTTTCTAGGCTGCATAAATTATTATAATGTAAGTGATCTTTACTTTGTTTGTCAATCGGGTATATGCTAATATGTCTAAACATGTAGGGTTCAAAATACGGCACCTTTTACTGGCTTGATCCTGAATTACCTAGTGCCTACTACAAAAGAGAAGTCCACAAGTTGATTCAAGTGGAAAAACGATTGGAAATAGACAAATGTAGTTTGAATGAAAAAATAAGAGACTTGCAAAGGGAATTTGACTATCAGAAGTCTTATTTGCAAAACCAAGTCTTACTTCTGCAAATGGAATTGAAAGAAAGCAAATCCGAGCTACTGGTTTATAGGAAATGTGTTGTTATAATGGCTCTGGTTGTTGCTTTTATGTTGTTTGCAAGAAAGTTGGTGTAGAAGTCAGGATGTAATCTTTTAATGTAGAAGTAGAATTGTGCAAGATGTAATGTAATTGACTTTTGTTATTGACTATTAGCTATGTGATAGACCTCTGTATTCGCATTTCTAAGTTAATGAGGTTATGTAACAACCTTTTGTTATTGACATGGATTCATCCTTACTTCATTGGACAAAATTTTGACATACAAAAGTCAAACAATGCCAATTGGTTATTTTTAATGTTACAAGGTTGTTACAATCTCAATTAGTCAGTTCCTCATTGACATGGATTCATCCTTACTTCATTGGACAAATGTTTGACATACAAAAGTCAAACAATGTCAATTGGTTATTTTTATCGTTACAAGGTTTGTTACAATCTCAATTAGTCAAACATGATCAATTAGAGTAATGAAGAACGACAAATAAGGAACAAATAAGGATAATTAAACTTAAGCATTTTCTATTACATGTTAAAGGAAAAAGAAAATGTACATGAAACAAAAGTTACACATTGTTAAGACCTAAACATCCAATTTTGAAGATTTCTCCGGGTCAAAGGCCTTATGTGCAGCTTCGTAATCCAAGCCATCCAAGGCCACACCATCATCTTCATCTTCATCTTCAGGCACGCACGCCTTGGTCCGACCATACTCCTTCTCATCTTTAGCAAGCAGAAGCAATGCTTGTTTGCTTGTTTTTTTTATTTTTTTTCTGCAGTCCACCACTGCAACCACACATTCACATCCCATTGCTCTTCTTTGCCTGCACATAATATACCATTATTAAAGATTAAAAACTGACAATATGTATAACAGATTAGGCATTGAATGATAAAAGTATTTGCAGCAGTATCTCAAAGAAATGTATAAGTAATTTATAGATACCTTTACTTGATTCTCCACGGCTTGAAGACTCTCCTTGAACACGTTTTTTCCTAAAATAAAAGACACATTAGATTACTAATATATACAATTTGGTGAAAGATATATTATTGAATCTTTACATCACTAATCTATGAACATACTTTGAGTTTTGGTTTCTTGAAGCACCTACGGATCTCTTTCTGTTTCCTGTCATACAGTATGATACTTTCTTGCAGTTTTTTTGTTTAAGACTTTGGTAAGAAACGATTTGTGATGTGTGTGATACATGGCAATGAGTATAAAAAAGGGATTTTGGAATTCAAAACGTCCAAATTGCAGTTTCCAAGATGCAGGCGTGAATTGAAATCATAGGAGGGAACTTTAGAAGTCTCATTAGCATTTAATGTGTTTTTTTCAAACTTTTTATGTTGAAGTTGATTATGTTTATTACATCCTAATGAAGTGATTAATTATTTGTCACATGTGTTGATGTTGATTATGTTTGTCACATCTTAATGAAGATAATATGTGAAGAAAACAGATATACATGGTGGTACTAAAAGGAAATTAATCCATGTACAATAATATGTTAAACACAAACTTCATTACACTAATCATATGCTCCATAATATACTAACTAATTGTATCACAAAACTTAAAACCATCAACAAATTGAAATACAACACAAAGTAATCCAAAAATCCGTTTTAAAACTTATAGTTAAGCGGATAGATTGCATTAGCAACAAATTTAATTAGACATAGGACTACATAAACCATCCTATCAACCTACATCGTTTACTACATAACATTGTCTATGGATAAACCCATATGGTTCATCCTACATCACCTAATTACATACCATTGTTTAGTGACAAACCCATTTGGTTTATCATACATCATATACTTACAAAAAGTTTATCCAACTTACAAAAACTTTCAAACATTGTTTCAACCATCAACATACATAAAACCATCGACAACCATCAACACACATCAAACCTTAAAACTCTTTGGGACCTGTTTGTGTCATCGGTTAAAAAGAAGCGGACCCTTGTAGCTGCACCAAGGCCGGCTTCCTGCCTCAACTCCCTGAAACCAGAGCATGAAACAATTGACACCTTCCTCCTCACCTTCCCTCGACCAGGTACCACCACTGTTCTCTCACGTACTTCGAACACTTTCTGTATCTTTTGGTGCTTCACAACAGCGACAGAGTACCCAAACAAGTTGTACTTGTGCACAATCTTTGATGGTATAGTCTGTTACAAAATGTACAAAACTTAGCATTAGTTTTTTGGGGGTTATTCTAACACACATTAATGCATTATGATCTATCAATTATCCTATCAGACAAACAATATCTCAGACAAATGAAAATGAAAATGCTACAAGTGTGTTACTGCTGCTGCATATTAAGCTTATTAAAGATAAGCCTGCGTATGGAATTCAGTGCTGCTAGTACTAAGTTACAACTGCTATAGATTGCTGCATATTAAGCTTATTAAGGATAAGTCTGCTTATGGAATTCAGTGCTGCTAGTACTAAGTTACAACTACTATAGACTGATAGTTGTTTAGTTTGTAATCTCATTGAAATTGTAGCATAACAATTTGACAAATTATCAAAGTTTTCAAGAAACTTACAAGTCATCCATCTCTCAAGAAGCATGCAGTCAGTGTTCTGTAGAATGCCCTATCTTCTTGGTCATGGACAGTGTGAAACGACCATTTGCACATCTAGTTCATCCGTCGGGGTTCAAAATCTGAATTTAATAATACAAAATGAGTAAGTTACAGATAATCCAAAATGTTACACAGATATCATATACTTGATGTAGTTAAAGCTAATAAAGGAAAAAAATACCATAATCATGTGGTTGGCGACACAGGGCATTCATGGCAATATTGGTGCTGTATGGCTCCACAGTTGTGATGGCCCCTCCATCAGGTTCAAACAACATCACATTATATTCCTGGCCCGGGACAACCTGAGTAAAAACCATCCACTGACCAGGGCTCATATTCAAGTCTCGAACTAGTCTCAACCAACCACAGCCATACAAGAATAGTGGACGTATCGATCATAGAGATGATCACTGGCCACCCTAACATTGTAGTCAGTCGTTTTAGTGGAAACCACGACCGAATCAGCAGGGGTTGGACCATCCAGATATCTCAGAAAGTCTTCCTGCAATGACTGCATAAGCAGAGATACGTCTGTCACAGGCACTAAACATCTCCAAAATGGGGCACTCTGGGGTTCATAATTGTGAAACTCCAACCCATCCTCACCATAGCAAGTTACATAAAACAAATTCTCACCCTCTTCAACAAAATGTATGTACTCAACATCAGAACAGGTGATGTTGTGAATGACAAAATCATTCCACCTTGCTCCCTCAACAACACACTAAAATTCTGAGACTCTCCTTACACGAACTTTTCATCTAACCCCCTTCACAGTTAACTAAGTAAATAAAACCATTGCCATGAAAGGAACCTCCTAGAACATAATCATTATGCAGTTCCTATATATGAAAATTAATGTTTAACCACTATGAATTAAATACTAATTAAACTAGTTTCTTAGAGAAATAACAGCTTGCACATAATGGTGTTAACTTACAAACTCATCCAAAACATGTTGAGGATTGTCCACAGTGCAAATAAATTGATTACCAAACATGGTTACTGCATTAACGATTAAGGTTACAAAAAAATGCAAATACCATTTGAATGAAGTAAAAATCAGTAAATGTGGTTAGCTGGTACGTGTGTTTTTTGAATAATCACGACTGCTAAGCTCCGATTGTATTGTTGAGATATTGGGTAAAGAAGATAGAACGTTTATGTGTGTGTGATTTTGTTAATATTAATGTGTTAAACACGACTTAGTTTGGTTATTTGCAAAAAATGTCCTCGTCGATTTTCGTGCAAGTGAGGTAGCTGAAGTGTGTTAAAGGCGGGAACAGTGAAATGACGAAAATACCCTCACGTGCAACGCATGTGAGGGCTGACTAACGGGCTTCGCTAACGATCGTTAGGCAAAAAACCGTTTTTGCAAACAAACGTCATCCTCAAGGACACTTTTTGCCTAAGGAAACCTACTCAGGGACATTTTATGCTAAAATTCTTGTATGAAGACAACTTTCGCAAAATCGACAAAGTTAAGGGACATTTTTTGCAGTTTACCCTTTATTTTAAGCTTTGTAAATTTATGTTGGGTTTTCCTAACTTGTGACTTAGGGACACAAGTTAAGTATAACAAAAGTACAGTCGGACCAACGAAAAATGACGTAAGAATTCATACAAAAGTACAATTTTCTGTACTTTTGTGTGGGTCCTTATGTGCTTTTATGTACTTTTTGGTTTATTTAACTTGTGCCCGGCACAAGTTAAAAAAAACCATTTATGTTTAGTTAGTTTCTTTCAACGTTTTTGGTAGGTCTTTTTAACTTTCTTACCAAGCTAATATTTTCCCTTTGTTTAAATACCCTCCTTACTTAAAGGTTACACGCATATTTTGTTTTGAGTTACTGCGATAAAAGAATCACTCAATTATATATTTGGAATTCGATATATATCTCTTTCTTGTTATTCGTTCGTGTGTTGTTCTTGGTCATAGATCTGCCGTTATGATTTATATGTAACTAGACGAGTACCCGTGCATAGCAACGGGATTTTATAGCGACACATAGTTTATTGATAAAAAAAGTTTATAGGTTATAAACGAAAAACAATAAAAGTTTGAAGATTTGGAAATTTAACATAATGTTTTGAAACCTGGTTCAACCCGGGTGGTTCAACCGGTTGAACCGTTCCAGGCAAAAAATGGATCGATTTAAACCGGGTCAACTTGCTAGGTTGGGTCGAAAATGGTTCAACCCGTCCGGGTTTGAAGTATCCCCGGTCAACCCGGTTTTTGTTTTAATTGATTGTATTTAATTTGATAGATATGTTTTTAATTAGCTGTACAATGTGAATAAATTATTGTACTTTTAAGTAATGGATAATGTTTTTGAAACCCGGTTCGACCCGGGTGGTTCAACCGGTTGAACCGTTCTGGTCGAAAAATAGGTCGATTTAAATCGGGTCAAATTTCTAGGTTTGGTCGAAAATGGGTCAAATTAAACCGGCTCAACCCGTCGGGTTTGAAGCGTCCCGGGTCAACCCGATTTGTGTTTTAATTGGTTGTACAATGTGAAT
>LBNU01018531.1:18162-39017 GCA_014162995.1 Artemisia annua | reverse complement strand
GGAGTAATGCAATGGTTGCATTGATCGTTAAAATGATTCGTGGGTCTCCAAATATGCAAAGGCTAGTAACCAGGGTAAGTGGAATGCATATGTATGAAAGACATCATATTAAATTCCAATGGTTTTGCATATGAATATTTCTCTCATTTTTCAGGCCTTATACACGCCTACTTATGTACCTGTGGAGATTGATTCATTTGATGTACCCATCAACAGAATGACCACGGGGCAACTTCAAACCGTGTTGTTTCGTTATTTCCTTACAACAGAGAATGAAATAGCCATAATATGGGTTGATACTTGCATGTTCCCCCTTCTTGAAGAACATTTATATCATTGACTGCAATTTGACTGCTGATGAGAATGAAAACATGAGGTTGAACTGGGATTTGGTAAGGAGGCTATTGAAACTCCCTCGAGCTTCCCCCACAGCCGAGGTAGATTTCTTGTACTGATTCTAGTTAATGTATGGGTTGAATACCCTAAGACAACTATTTCCGTTTAAGTATGTTGCTACTTACTTGCTCACCAAATGTAAATGGCAAGTTTGACTTTAGGAAGTCAAACGTGCAAATGGTAACGGTTACTTGCCATTTGCAATTTTTACAATGCCTATGTTGGTCACCAAATGTAATGGCAAGTTTTACTTTAGGAAGTCAAACGTGCAAATGGTAAAGGTTACTTGGCATTTGCAATTTTTACAATGCCTATGTTGGTCACCAAATGTAAAGGCAATTTCGAATGTTTATATTTGTGTCTTTATGTTTAATGTTCTTTGTAATGAATATATTCTTTTTGAGTTTTTACATGGGTCGGTAAGGATTTTAATGGCTTACAATTAATTATTTTCACAAATTACACCGTAGGTCCCTAAGCTTGTAAACTCAAGGTAGCATGTTGTGAACACGTCAACTACATTTTGGGCGGGAACTACGTTTACGCAAAAGGTAGACAACCTTAAGGACCAACTATGAAATAAAATTTGTTATTAAACCCCTTCACTGTCTCTTCACTGAGAAGGTATTAACTTTAGCGCGTAACCCAATAAACCCATCAACAACCTTTTCTTCACACATTTCCCGATGGCAGAAGAATTCCCAACGTTGAACGAACTCATGGAAGTGGCCGACTCACCACGATTGCATGAGCGTATGAGCCTCTGGTTTAGTCAAGAGGCTGTTGAAGCAGGGTTTTTTAAAAACCTTATTCGCCAAGCTATTGATCATCTCAAGGGGATGATACCAACGCGAAGGGGGCTGATTCAGGAAAATGAAGCTTTGGGACCGCGTGGTGTGGCGATTGACTCTGTGGAGGCCTTAAGGAAAACCCAGGCCATTGAAATCGACCTACTTGCACGGTTGATCAAGATGTACGGTGAAGCTGATGCTAATATTAGCATGCAGGAAGGTTTTGTTGAGGAAATGGCTAAAAATAATTAGTGTAATGGGGTCTTAATTTAGGGTAATTCCAGGGGTAGTTTAATGCGGTCTTTTGGGTTTTTGTTTTAGGCTTATAATGTTCTTGTAGGCTAATTGCCAGTATTATGCATATATAATTCTATGGTTTCTCGTTTAATCTTCTTGTTGTATCCTATTGTGTTTACTGTTCTTATGACCAAAAACAAACACCCCTTTATGTCAGCAAATACATACACTGTGGGAGGGAACAAGCGAACATAACAAACCAAACACCCCTTTTATGCACTGTTTGTAACGGCAAAAACCAAACACCCCATAATATGATGAAAACCAAAAGAGAATATAACAAACCAAACACCCCGTAATGACTTCCTTGAGTCAAACCTATTTATCTAATGTCACAAATTGTAACCTCTATCTGTTTGACTTCCCTAAGTCAAATAACCAACGCAAATGACACAAAAGGGAAACGGTTTGCCATCGTCACCAAAATATCACGCTTGGTTGATTAACTAGAGTGTAGTTCTTAGTTGCTTCCTAAACTATCACTGTCATGGTTGATTTAACTATAGTGTGGTGATAAATGTAGTTTGCATATTATGCCCTTGAGAACATACCAAAACATGAGCGTTGACCTCGACAAAAGTGGTCAAGGGACGCATTCGGCCTCTAATTCCCATTTTTTGGACGCCACACGACGTTTTTAGAAAGATAGGGTGCATGACGATGTTTTGTGGAAAGTTCAGGGACCAACGATGTATTTTACTCTAAAAAATAATAATAATAAAAATAAAAATTGTTAAAAGATATTTTTCTTAAAAAAACAACACCACCTAAAAGTCAATTTTTATAATAGTGAAAACACGAGTAAGAAATGTTTCTATTATTATATATAGCCTACAAACCTATAGAGTATCTGCTGCCATAACCTAATTCATTTCTTTCGAGATAGTGGCATTATAACAACTTTTAGGTCCCAGTACCAAATTACCAATTGCAACTTGGTGGCCGATGTGCTAATTATAGTAATAAATTTGATCCAATAATGAAGCAACTCCATTTGGTGGCTTTCTACTGTGAATAATTCTATAATAATAATTGGGATTAGATATTGGTACTTTAAAATAAAAGTAATACTCTCTTAACTTTTTTATTTTTTGATATTTTTTATTTTTATAATTTTATTTTTATTATAAAACTGCGAAACTAAAAAAAACAAAAAATGTAAAGTTTGATAAGTCAAAAGTAGTAAAATACAAAAAATACGGAGTAAAAAATTATAAAAAACTGTCTTATTCTGTTAATAAAGTTGGTAAAACTGCTAAAAGTGCAAAGTTTAACAAGTAAAAAATAGAACAAAAAACAAAAGATACGAAATAAAAAACATAAAAATAAAACTATTTTGTCCTATCAATAAAGAGAGTATTAAAAGGGTATTCAATGTATTTTAAAAGTAGGGGCACCAATAGTACCACCCTAATAATCAAGTACATTAAGCTCGTATTTATCTGCATATTAAGGTGTTTATGACAGCTTGAAATCCTATTTAAGGTTCCTTGTTATCTATTCTGAATATAAGGAGCAAACCACATTATGAAATCGTTAAAAGTTGAAAATTCGGTGTAGTAAAATAACTTTACCACCTTTAAATCTTTTATTAATCATTCTATATTAATCGTCAAATTATATTTGATTTTCATTAATATTTTTCAGCTTACCTATCATATTTATTTAAAATTTTTCAAATTTAGCCTACAACATAATTTATACGACATAAGTTTTATTTGACACCAATGTTACAAATGTTACAAAGTTATAATACAAATAATACAATTATCAATTACAAATGTGAAGTCTCGTGTATCTATTCATCACCATGAATAATTTTAGCAACGTTATCAAGAAGTTTATTCTCACAAAAATATATAACATAAATGCATTTGCTCGTCTGAATATTTAATTACACCACCACCGCAACACATAAATATCCGACTAGTATGTTATTATATCAGGATTACTTCCATTTCCAAAAGGTATAATTTTTTTAGAAAGGCTCCAAAAGGTATAATAGGATTAATTAAACAGCAAATTAAATGACTGTCCAGAATATAATAGTTCTACACTTCTACTTCTACCAAGTACCCACTCGTGAAGCTAATTATCACATGTCCAATCTCTTACCGAAAGAACGGAGTTAAATTTTGCTCAAAATTAATTGTACTTCTGCTTTAAAGAATTCAAATTAAGTAGAACAAATTCATTTTAAGACACAACCAGATACAAGTGTTCAGATCTTTCGATCAATTTTTGTTTCAATATTTGTTGTAACCGGTGTTATTAACTTATTATCATATGAGTATAAAGGCGAACATAGAAAACTTACGAGAAAAAATATTTATTTGTAAAAGTTATGTGATACTATACTATCTATAAAGTATTTGCACAATTTTTCTTAATTTTTAATCTTGAAAATTTAAAAAATCATTTCAATTACTAAAATACCCTTGATTAAAAATGATAACAAAATCCACTACTAAATTAATATTTTAAATATTGTTTAATACTCAAACTTTATCATTTTTTTTTAAAACCCACAAATTTTTTTTCTCGCAATTACTAGTTTTAAGAAATCTCACTAAATATATTTTTCACTTATCAAATATTATTCTTACTCATTAAATTCTCTTCTCATTTGTTAAAATATAATGTAGACACTTATTTTAAGATATCTCAAAATAAAAATAGTAACATTTACGCAGTATTTAGGAACGAAAACATTATAGGGCAATGTAATTGGTACTCCGTGTTACACAAAAACCAAACGTTGTTGTAATAAAAAGTTAAATTTGATTTGACCTGAAAAAGAAGAGAGGGATGCATAGTTACGCCATTATTGGAATTGCACGTGGGGGGTTTGTGTCATACTACTATTTTAAATGGTAGTAACATGCATTTAAAAGTTTGCACATATTATAATAAAGTAGTTAGGTGATTTTTACTCTTTTTTTAGAACGACAATTACAAACTATCTCGCAATATATAACTACCAACTATCTTACATGGTTTAAGCGATACTTGAATCTAGCTACAACCATTTAGTTAGAGAGCTTTTCACATAATATAATGTACCATTAAGACAGAAACCCTTTGATAATGATTTTTACTCTTTAATCATAAGATACGTATTTGATTAATGTTATATCCTCGTATATAATTTATTATCTTAGTTTTCCTTTGAATACCATGATCATTAAATGAGGCAAAATCAAAAATTAAAATGAAAAGAAAGAATTAATGAATTTCAAATGACAAAATTTTCTGAGTAGAATGATGAATTAGGAGGATTTAGTAGAAATATAAATAATTTTCCTAAATATTAATCTTACTTCGGAGTATTTATTTGACATAAAAAAATATTTACTTTCATATAACAAGTAATCAAAAATATATAAAAGATAATAGTTTAATCGATAGAATAATATAATAATATATTTTTTTTAGGAGTATGTACATGTAAGTGGAAATTTATTTATTTAATTTGAATGATACGTGTTTTCTCAAGTGAACACTAATTTCGAATAGAGATTATTTTTTTCTCAACAGATCGAATTATACTTTATATGACATAAATTGTTGAAATATTGTGGCAAGAGTATGTACCAATTTAGTGCATCATACGTATTCCCACAATTAACCTTTCGAGTGAAAATGAGCAATTTAAGTACATCTAAACAAGTTTTGAAGACATCATGTGGTTCTACTTTTAGACATGTTTTATATCTTCTCTAGCAAACAAGTAGAAATTAATTATAACGACCAAAAATGCTATTTTCGAAAAAGTTTTCATTATTATCTAAATTAAAGGTGATTCATTATAATAATCACATTTGTTAATTATTCCTTCTTTTTGTCCCCAAGATCACTCGTCCTTTCTAGGTGAAGTGGCCAACAAGTATACATGACTAAAATGGAAGTAGTGTTATGTGACAAATTAAGAGAAAGATAATGGTATCCAGAAGGAAATTAATGTCATGCAAGAACTCTCTAGTTGTTTGTACGTCCACGTCCAAATTAACCTTAGTAAACTAGCTTACCCCTGTCATTACCCTACCCTAATCCAAATTAATACTAAATATTTAGGAGGCAAACCATAATTAGTGGATGAATAGGAAGATGTTGGTAGTCACATGTCCTAGGTTTGAGTTTCAACTGATTACATATTTTGGTGAAGTTTCTACTCAAATATACTCTCTCTCTAGCGAAAAATGACTCTCATGCGAACCCTAGAATTAATTCGACCTATTACCTTCTTTGATCTCTAGCCACCTACTAACCATATTATGATACGAACCCTCTTAGTATTCCCGTGTTTTATTATTATTAGTATTTTCCTTATTATTAACTAGTTTCCTTTATAGTATTATCTTAGGGACCAAGTCAAGTTTAGGGCATCTTTTATTATAAATAGCGTATTAGGGCTGTTATTGTGATTATGCAGAATTTTATGAATGGTTTAGTGATTTGACATCATTATTGGGAGAGAGATCGGCCTCTCGAAAGTTGATCACCTATCTTTATTTATCGTTATTGTTCTTTTTATCTTTATATCGAATTGGTTCATATCAATTGGTATCAGAGCTGTTCGATTCTAGGGTTTAAAAAAAATCGAATTACTGCTCACCCGATTACTGTTCATCGGTTACTGTTCACTAGAATTTACGATTCATCCCGGAGTTACTGCTCATCATCAGATTAGTCATGAGTAACAAGGAATATCATACACAAACGGAAGATCGAATTTATAACTCCGAGAAAGGAATGGAGGCTATGAGAGCTGAATCAGCCCGTAAACATGAAGAGATTATGGATTTATTGAAAAAGTTGGCGATTTCAATGGGCCGCGCTAAGGAGGTTGGAGAATGGGAGAAGTGGCCAGAACTTAAAAGAGCTCAGGAAGCATCCAAAAATATAATATCAAATCCTAAATCACAAATCTTTGTCACTAAAGATTGTGATGATTGATCAACACCTGAAGAAAACCTGGTGGCTGCATGTTCTGATGTGAAAAGAGACGAGGACAGAAGCACAAAATCAAGCATAGAAGAAATTAGAAACAAGAGGGACGATGTGATTGCAGCCAACGACAAACACCAGGGACTGAATCAGGAGCAGAAGCTTGACAACAGGGAAAGTAATGAGGGTTATGCTTGCCTAAGCAACACCTTTGTTGTGCCTGTTGGTGCAAAACATAAACAGCATGTTTAGATGATACATGAAGCCCTTCATGATCATTATTTAGGAAGTTTGGATGGTTTTACACATAAAAGAACAAAAGATGGTTCATTTAACAACCTTAGTTTTATTGAGCTAGGAGAGTTTTCCAACTTGCATATGTGTATTTTCAACAGTCATGGACTGAAGTTTGGGCAGCTTGGGCTTACTATTGGACAACATCATAAAATAGCAACTATAAGAAAATAATGGGATCCCGGAATCATTCGAGGCAAATTTTTGAAGGAACACCTTGAGGACAAGGTGTTTTTGGAGGGCGGAGTAATGATACGAACCCTCTTAGTATTCCTGTGTTTTATTATTATTAGTATTTTCCTTATTATAAACCAGTTTCCTTTATAGTATTATCTTAGGGACTAAGTCAAGTTTAGGGCATCTTTTATTATAAATAGCGTATTAGGGTTGTTATGATGATTATGCAGAATTTTATGAATGGTTTAGTGATTTGATATCATTATTGGGAGAGAGATCGGCCTCTCGAAAGTTGATCACCTATCTTTATTTATCGTTATTGTTCTTTTTATCTCTATATCGAATTGATTCGTATCATGTTATTGATCGATATCACCTTGTGTGTTAATTATGATTTTTACAAGTGTTAATAGCGGGTCAAGACATCTTGGAACCATAAGTTTTTGATTATTATTATTATTTTGGGTAATTACACAAAGTTCGTTTAGGGTTTCTTTCGGTGTTATTATAGTGTTTGGTCGCTTTAATTGTTCCATTATTCCAAATTTAGGGTTTCGTAAGGGCACTTATTTATGCTTTTATCTGCAAATAAAAGTTAGTGCTTCATACTTTTAGGGTTTTGCAAGTGCGTTTAATTTGTTGGGTTGAGTTCGTTATGGGATGGTTGATGATATGAGAGAGGTCGACATAAGCTCTTTACTGATNGTTTTCCAACTTGCATATGTGTATTTTCAACAGTCATGGACTGAAGTTTGGGCAGCTTGGGCTTACTGTTGGACAGCATCATAAAATAGCAGCTATAAAAAAATAATGGGATCCCGGAATCATTCGAGGCAAATTTTTGAAGGAACACCTTGAGGACAAGGTGTTTTTGGAGGGCGGAGTAATGATACGAACCCTCTTAGTATTCCTGTGTTTTATTATTATTAGTATTTTCCTTATTATAAACCAGTTTCCTTTATAGTATTATCTTAGGGACTAAGTCAAGTTTAGGGCATCTTTTATTATAAATAGCGTATTAGGGTTGTTATGATGATTATGCAAAATTTTATGAATGGTTTAGTGATTTGATATCATTATCGGGAGAGAGATCGGCCTCTCGAAAGTTGATCACCTATCTTTATTTATCGTTATTGTTCTTTTTATCTCTATATCGAATTGGTTCGTATCATGTTATTGATCGATATCACCTTGTGTGTTAATTATGATTTTTACAAGTGTTAATAGCGGGTCAAGACATCTTGGAACCATAAGTTTTTGATTATTATTATTATTATTATTATTATTATTATTATTATTATTATTATTATTATTATTATTATTATTTTGGGTAATTCCACAAAGTTCGTTTAGGGTTTCTTTCGGTGTTATTATAGTGTTTGGTCGCTTTAATTGTTCCATTATTCCAAATTTAGGGTTTCGTAAGGGCACTTATTTATGCTTTTATCTGCAAATAAAAGTTAGGGCTTCATACTTTTAGGGTTTTGCAAGTGCGTTTAATTTGTTGGGTTGAGTTCGTTATGGGATGGTTGATGATATGAGAGAGGTCGACATAAGCTCTTTACTAATCATTTAACGCAAAAATAAAAAATATGGAAGGGGTTATTCATAGAATGGTGATTTTAACATGGTGCATGCGGTGGTAACGGTTTGGGGGATAAACATACGAAGCCGATTTCATATGTTAATGTGTTGAATGATGAAAGTAAGAATAAAAAGGCAAACTTCCGATCTCTTAACGCTTATAAAGTGGTTGAAAGAGCTGATTTGGTTATTCCTACGACTACTGTTGAAGAAGTTACCTATCGTTTTGCAAATACTTTGGTTGGTTATTTTATTGGGAAACGATTAGCATTTTCGATAATGGAGAATTATGTGAAGAACACTTGGGCTAAATTTGGCATTGCATGAGTAATGATGAATTATAATGGATTCTTTTTCTTTAAATTTTCTTCAAAAAATGGGTTGGAACAAGTCTTAGAAAATGGTCCATGGATGATTAGGACGATTCCGATTATCCTTACCACTTGGTCTCCTAATGTGTACTTGACAAAGGATGATATTGCTAGTGTTCCGGTGTGGGTGAAATTGCATGATGTTCAGATAGCAGCTTTTATGGAAGATGGTATATGTATGATTGCTACTAAATTTGGGAAACCGGTTATGTTGGATGCTTATACGAGTACTATGTGTTTAGAGTCGAGGGGACGTAATAGTTATGCAAGAGCACTTATTGAAGTTACTTAGGATCAGGACTTAAAAGACAAATTGGTTATTTCTATTCCACTTCTTAATGGTATAGCTATACTAAGGAAACTATACGGGTAGAGTATGAGTGGCATCCTCCTAAGTGCGAAGGCTGTAAAATTTTTGGTCATTCAAACGAACAATGCCTGAAAAGTGTTCCTGTTTCTCATTCAAATGACACAAATGAAGAGGGCTTCATGACTGTTAGACGTAAGGGAGGCAAAAGGGAAAATGTTGCTCAACAGAATTCTAGGCCAACTAATGGTGTTAGCTTAACAAACCTAAACCTAGTTATTATTATAGACCTAAACTCAAAGTTTTAAAGGCTACTAGAAATGGGGCTTCCACGTCTCAAAATGTAAGTTTGATTCAGTTAAAAAATATGTTTGATGTGCCTAAAAATGATGAAAGCGACGAAGTGGACAATATTTTTGATGAAACCGCGCAATACATGGAATCTAAGAATGTGACTGATCCGTTGGGGCAAGCACTGCCGTTATTGATGGTCCCAATGTATAATATTACTTCTTGGAACATAAAGGGCATGAACCAATCCCATAAACAAAATGAGGTTCGCTAGATAATCACGGAGAATCTTTTGTCTATTCGTGCTATTCTGAAGTCTTACATCTCTAATTTACCTCTAGATAAATTATGCTTGTAAGTTTTCTGGAATTGGAATTGGACGTCAAATAGGAATTTGTATAATAAAGGCCCGCGAATTATCTTAGGTTGGAACCTGGAGGATGTTGATTTTATGGTTATTTCTCAATCAGCCTATGTTATGCATACTCAAGTAACTTTTAAGGCTGATAAAAAGGTCTTCATGTGTTCATTTTTTTATTTTTATACTCCCTCCGTCCCACATTAAGTGTCCACTATGACTTTTCAAAGTCTTTTTCCTTCAATTTTGACTTCAAATATTTTCGTTCGTGTTAAATAATACTTGATGCAATATATATGAATGGATTAAGTTTTGAAATGTATTTTCATTTGTATAATTTTCATTAAATATTATATAACACAAATAAATATAATTAAGGTCAAAAGTAAAGAAAAAAGACTTAAAAAAGTCATAGTTGACACTTAATGTGGGACGGAGGTAGTAATCGTTATACTCATGGGCGCGAGTTATGGCAGAATTTGGCTACTCATAAGGTTTTTGTTCGAGGAAAGCCTTGGTATTTGATGGGTAATTTTAATGCTGCCCTTAACCTGGAATATAAAGCTATTGGTTCGTCGATCATTGATATTTCCACGCGGCAATTCAAAGATAATGTATAAGACATTGAGGTGTCAGATGTAAACAAGTCAGGATTGCACTTTAGGTGGAATCAAAAGCCGAAAGGGGATCATGGAGTGTTGAAAAAGATTGATCGTGTTCTGGAAAACTTGGATTTCTATGATTTATTTGTGGGTGCTAGTGCTCTTTTCCAGCCATACCGTATTTCTAAACACTCTCCAGCTATTTTGAGAATTCCCAAGATTTTAAAATTTTAAACCAAACATGCTACCAGAAAACCCCGACCATTCTGATCTTAACCTAATCAATGACATAACCTAATCCTAAACACGTATGAAGGGTGTTCATAGTGCACTTACTTGTTATCATGCAGCATAAGCTCCTAAATGAATCTGATCCACGGGTTCGCCGTCCTTCTTGATGATCGACAAAGTTAGGGTTTTTCGGNTAATCCTAAACACGTATGAAGGGTGTTCATAGTGCACTTACTTGTTATCATGCAGCATAAGCTCCTAAATGAATCTGATCCCCGGGTTCGCCGTCCTTCTTGATGATCGACAAAGTTAGGGTTTTTCAGAGAAAAACCTAACTTTAGGTTGAGTCAGGTATCCACTGATACTACACAAGTAGAACAGGGCTTTAACCTAAACAAGTTAGGCGAGATACGAATCACCGAGTAAACCGTAAATCGACTTCGGGTCAATTTGGGTATATGTTGTGATCAACTAAAGGGTTTGAGAACACTTTGGTCGACGATCGTGGGGTATGAGAGGAGAGGGAGAGTTTTAGGGCTAGTGTGTCAATTATGAGGATCCTTCTATGTCCCTTTGTATTTATAGGGCACCTAGGAAGGATCTAGAATACTTGTAGAACAAGAATTCTAGTTTTTTTTTAGGAAACAAACAACCCTCTTCCCTTTTGGTCGGTCGAATGAGCCACAAACAACCCTTAGGGGTTGTTTGTGTTGCTTTGTGTCATTAGTTACCCCTTAATATTTATCCCTTGATAAATATTAAGTTTCAAGTAATATCCGTTTAACCCTCAATGAAAGTACTGCTGGATTTTCATTTCTATTTCCATTTCATTTCATTTCGTATACTCATTTCTTATTTTCGCTTGCTCGTTCTATTTAATGTGCATCGTTGTGACCCTTCGGCATTTTCGTCAATGTAAGTTTTGAAAGCTTATTGTGTTGTTTGCAAACATAAATCCTTTCACAAACGTCATTGCCAATGAAAAATTATATACATAAATTAGGTTTTATTATATTTTTAGCCCATTTCCGGAGTTAGGGTTAGAGGATGTTTTTGCTTCATTGCCTCAAGTTTTTCCAACGTTGAATTGAGTTGGTAGCTGGTCTGAACATAAGGTGATCACTCCTTAAACACTTTTTATCTATTTAATCTTTTGTTTGATTTAATATGTCTTTTTTTTGGGTAAAGGGTTTTAACCCTGGTAAATTTATTACTAAATAAAACATTTAAGTATAAAGGATGTGGATAAATCCCACATCTTTACCCGTTACATAAATGAGAAACAAATGCACCATTTGTGCTTCAAACCAAACAAATTATAAGAATGACAAATCGACATTATGAACAACTATTATAAACTCCTATCTAATTTACCACGAAGATTTATATTAAAAGCATTAGCCAAAGCCAGTTGTTTTTTGGTAAGTCCAAGAGTATCGAAATCATCATCATTAAATGTTTCTTCTTCATAATTCTCTTTTCATCATTCATACAAGCTAAAATTTCCAACTCCAGTTCCACCAGTAGACCCTTTATTAACCCTGGAAGTGTAGATGCCAAAAAGTTCGCAGTTTCATTGTACACCTCATCCACGTCACTTTCACTATCCTCATTAACCAAATCATTAACCTTTTTAGATGCGATGTTAGATGCCACGACCGAGGTACTAGGCATATTTTTTGATTTCAAATTCACCTACTTTTCAACATTAGGAAGCTGATTACACACACTACTACTAGGAACATCCATATGTTTATTCTTTCGCCCATCACCCTCCACTTGACTCGCCTCTTGTGAACTAGGGGTTTTAGTACCCCTTTCTTCATCCACGTCCACCATGTTGCTTAATGATTAAAATGAGTTCAATGTAGTAGGAACAGTAGCATCATTTATAGCACTCGTTACCTTTGTTTTCCTTGTTGTCTTACTTGTTTTCTTTGGTCTATAAACCAATTGAGACTTCGAACCAATTTGAACTCTACGAACAACTTTCCTTGTGGTCTTGATGTTCTTCGAAGCCTCCAAGATGAGTCTCTTTTGACATTCATTCAAAACATGACCAAAAACATTACAACTTGAATACCTTGACGGTCTCCACTCGTACTCAATACGAACAGTATTCGGAGTATACCCCTCACCCTCAATTTTAGGAACTTCCAACACCAGAGAGTCTTTCAACTTCGCTTCAGCTTGAAACTCAATCATTGCTCTTGCATAACTTGACCTACCCCATGACTCCATGCATATAACTAAAATAATAGTGGTACCAAATTTAGTTGCAATAACACTCAACCCATCCTCGGTGAATGCAATAATAGGAACATCAAGGAATTTAACTCATATCGAAACATTACAAACATCCTCCTTCAGTAAATTCGCATCCGAAGACCACTTTTTCAAAATTAATGTTACGAATTAACCATGGACCATTTTCAAGCATTGCATCCGTTCCATCCTTAGAGTTAAACTTGAAGAAATATAATCCTTTAGAGTTCATCATTGTTCTAACAAGGCCATATTCACTCCAAGTATTCTTGACATAATTTTCAACAACCGGATATGCCACTCGTTTGCCCAGAAAAAACCCATAGACAGAATTACTAAATTACTTATCAACTTCTTAGAACCGATGTCAGAGATATAGCAACATCAGCCCCACTCCCAGCCAGGGCGATTAAGGTATGAAAGTTAGCAACTTTCTTACTTGGTTCACCAGTTAGACGATTAACACAGGAACCAGGCCCCATACCATTCAGTTTGCAACTCTTAATCACATTAACCAAACCATCCTCTCTATTATTTGATGGAGCATCGCTAGTACCATGAAACGTCCCTTCTTGATTTGACCAAAAATTAAAACTTTTTGCAAAAACAACAAAACTATAATGGACTTTCTGTTACTCTTTTATAGACTGATAAAAATCTATTAAAAAGCAACCTTTGAAAGTATTTTTAAATAAAACTAGACCCAATTGCCTCAAAACGATGGGTTTGACACGACTTTTAACGACTTATGGATTAAAAGATATGATTTTTACAAAATGACCGAAAACCAACAAAATCTCTGATGCACTTAACTGCCCGCTGAAGGTACCCAGCCACCGGATAAAGCCCTTATAAAGCCCTTAGCCGCTGGTCAGGCTCCCTGGCCGCCGGCTAAGTGCCTCAGGCTTGCATATTTTCCTGCACTTGCCTTTTTGACCCATTTTTCTAGAAACCAACTTATACCACTTCAACTACACATAAAAACCTTCAGAATTCAATGACATAATACATACTTCATTTTCCTAAATGTACTTGGTCTCAAAGACCCAGAAACACATAACTACGGGGTTTACGAAACACCCGTTTATACCCATTTCTTCTATGAAACTTATACAATACTCATGACTATTACTTTACAACCAAGACCTAGACTTGACACAATTTACTTTGACAACAACAATACTTTAATAAACGATAACATAGATTTGAAACCCGAAAAACAAGCATATAAACCATTTTAAGACCCTCGGGGTTCAACTTTGACTTCGAGATCGGTATTCTACAACTAAGCTCTTAAGTGTAATCCAATACTCTAATCCAATACTCTTCTAATCCGCACTTCCACTTCTAAACTTTATGCAAGCTATACCTTCAACACAAACGCCTACAAAAGAACATTGAAACTATAATATTTAAGCGAAACGCTTAGTAAGTAACATGTGGAAACAGTAGAAACTGTAGAGGGGGTGAATATGTTTCCGTTTCAAACTTAAAACTTTTGTATCAAATATAGTATAAACCATTATATTTGCTAATCTCGACGCGAGGATGCATTTAACGCATTATGGCATGTAAGGCCAACCCCTTAATATCACATAATGTAACACCCCCAAAATTCGTACAGCGGAAGACTTAACAAGTTTTCGGGGTGCTACCACAATGGGTAGACATCACAAGTATAGATAACGAGATAACATGTTTATGAATGCAAAAGGAAATCCATCATTTGGTTACAAAGTTTGCATTCATCAATCTAGTAGAGGAAAGCCCATAAATGAATAAAAGATAGGTCCTCATAGTAAAATCAGAGTTCTTGTCGATCCTTCAGACACACCAATTGCCAAGCCTCCAAATGTAAGTAAGTCATGCTAACACCTTAGATACCTGAGAAAGACATGCTAAAAATCAGCAACGCTGGTGAGTTCATAGGTTTAAGGTTAAAACAATACGGGACCTGAAGAGTTTAGTGTTATGTGTAACTAGGGCAGGCATAGACATCACAATCCAACCTCATCATAATCGCAATCAATAGTTTATCATCTTAGGCAAGATGAATGGTCATAGTGAGTGGGCCCCTCAACGGTCACTAGCCAGGCCACAGCAAGGAACCACCCGTTACTGCCCCGGATCTAGGCCGCAGCAGAGTCTATTCCAAACTAGGGTCAAAACGCCCTAGCTCTATGTCAACCTCTACTTCCGTCTAACCTCAACTAGCCAACACAATAGCAAAACGAAGTAGTAGCAGGTCCAATAAAATAGTTGCATGCTTTCTCCCCCAAGTTTAGAAAACGATTAAAACAATTAAAATGCGAGTAAAAGTGGGGCTATAAACTCACCTCAGGTCCAGCAAATAGCATAAATATCAACAGATGCAAAGAAAGTATCAATTATCATGCAACGGCGACTACTGACTCGGCACTACCTAATAATATCAATACGCCTCAGTATAAATCTTCAAATAAATATTTCCCAATCCCGAACGTATTCTATTTTACTTTCCAAAATAACTTTGGGAAATCATTTGTTAGGGTTTGGTATCTGATGCGTAGGGCTGACGCCGTCAGCCCACTTATTTTCTATATTTATAGGGACAATTTATTGTTTTAGAAGGAGGAACGTTCGGTGGAGAAACTTAAGGGTTAACCCTTAGCTCGTAGGTATTACAGACCTTAGAGGGTTACTTTTACCCCTCTAACTTGCCATGTTTAATCTGGCGCCGTAAGATAAGTCTTTCAATCCATACGAAGTGGACTTCTATGTATTGGTGATGATCATATGTTTGTGCTTTTCTTTTCGAGTCCAACATGCTAGTGTAATGTAACTTGGTTTTTGCCTCTAGATCTACACGACAACCGTAACTAGTTGATCTGTCATGTGATGTGCGATTATGTTGTGATGTGATTGGCCGGGGGTCGAAACGAGATAACACGGCAAGTGTGTTCGTCATACGCGTGTAGAGTTAGACGCAAAACCCGGTCGCGGGTGCAGCGATTCCCTACTATGGTAACGAGCGCCTTGAAACGTCGCTTCACGGAACACGTGAACCAATCGTATGTGCGGTTGGGCTTACAGTCGTCATTTTAACCTCACTCATTTCAGTAGTTGCTATCGGTGAGCTTGCCGCGCGCGAGGCGCATGAGTCGAGGATACCTTGACGTAATCGTCATAGAGTGAGGTAGGAGCCGTCTGGTATAGAGTTAGGCGAACCCGTTGAGCGCACTCGCCTACGGCCGTTGGTAGGCGGACATCGACACCCGTCAGGTGTCCACACAAACTCAACGAGTACTAAGTCCCTCACCGATGGTAATAAGATAGTGTTAGGGGGGGGTAATGAAATGGTAAGTAACCTACTTTCCCCGACCATTGTTTTCTCAACTTTAAATTAATTGGCCATAGAACGCAGACCGGCGGAGTAACTCCCTCGGGTTAGAGGGCGCGGTTGAGCTAGGGCAACCTAGAGCCCTTGCCTTCCCCGAGCTCCTTCTAAAAGGCGAGCAAGATCATTCTTCACGCTTTGCATGAAAAAATTAAAATACAATGAACATCAATCGTCCTCCAGCCACTTAGAGACTTATTAGCGGTAGCTTTAAGGGCACAGTGAAACAGGGCGTCGATGTCCCTGCTGAGCGCGAGACGGCATCACGATTCCCCCCGGCTACCGTGTGCCGACTACACCGTATCACTACAGTCGGGTCACGGTACACGCTGCGCTCTCGGTGGGATTGTAAGCCTCTTGAAATCCCTTGAGAGGTAAAACAAAGGCGTAAGCGGAATCTAGTTAGCCAGTTTTCTTAAGTCTAACGTAGATAAAACATTCACCCAAATCACAATCACAACATACACATCACATGACAATCAATAGTTAGGTTTCATTAGATCTAAGCAAACACAAGTTAATTTAGCCTAGCATGTTGAAGGAAAGAAAAGCACAAACATAGATCATACAATACATAGACATATTGTATGGATTGAATGAAGACTTATCTTAGATTAAACATGCAAGTTAGAGGGGTAAAAGTACCCTCTAAGGTCTGTAATACACGAGCTAGGGTTTAACCCTTAAGTTCTCCACCAAGTTCCTCTTCTAAAACAATAAAATTCATCCTATATATATAGAAAATACGGGCTGACGGCGTCAGCCCAAGGTGTGACGCCGTCACGCCGACGATTAGGGTTTTGTGATGGCCTTCTTGACGTCGTCACACCGCCTTGTTCCAGATCTGATGGCCTTCCCTGACGCCGTCACCAGACTAGGCCAAAAACTCTCTGGCCCGTCATGAGTAACTTCCAATTTCTTCACTTCATTTGTTCCTGACGTCGTCACGTTGAAGCGTGTGACACCGTCACCTTCTGTGCACTTTAGGGTCTTTTGAGATTTTGTTGTTTTCCGCACTTTTTCACTCCGAAAACGCCCGAAAATGCTTCTTTTGTGATTTTCTCCTCAAAAGTACCTAAAATGAGAANAACTCGTAATATGAATTCGTTATATATTTATTTAATAAAGTTCCGATAAATATTAATGTAACTTAATAGTTAATAGTTACCGTTACGTTATTATTTTATTTATTACGTTACTTATTTATTATATAAGTGGTTATATATATATACGTTTACACACACACACACACACACACACATATATATATATATATATATATATATATATATATATATATATATATATATATATATATATATATATATATATATATATATATATATATATATATATTTAGACTCATATTATATATAAGTTAATCGTAATAACGATATTAAACGAATTATTATTTATTCGAGTCCACGTGTCCGAGTCATGACTTCCCGGTCCACATAACTAGTTAAAGTCCAAATTTGTCGAAGCCAACCAAGACTAGGAAGTCAAGGCGACCTCGACGTGCACAAAATCTCAATGCAATGTATCGCCATAATATAATCAATCCAATATATCCCGATATCCAATCCACACTTCACAAACTACAATAATGCGAGGCCGTCTACGGCTCTCGAACTAACCTATCTCCGTCATTCTAGAAGTTCTCATCCTTATAACTCCGGTAAATCACAACCAAGCATTCCATTTCTCAATATCACATTCACAACAAACGTTAGTACAATATAAATATATGCACAAAACCATTTATTCCACAACTAAGTCATATAGTCAATATATCACATTATAACATTTATCCATGTAAACACCTATCGACAAACCTTTTATATCATAATACCATATATATGTCGTCTACCAACTCATATATATCTAACGTTATATTAATTCGTCAACACTTAACAACTAATAATGTTTCAACAATTTAATAACAACAACATTTAGCAGCCACATCAAATATTAGGCTATAATAACTTAAACGAGAACACACGTAACCATTTAAGCACCAAAAAAACAACAATTAGCATATATCACCGAGACCAAAGGGTCTCGGCTCAATCCATGTTTCAAATCCACTCGATCTACCAAATAATTCCACATCCGAATCAAAAACAACATAAGCAACAAGAATATCAACAATTCTGATAATACTAGTAACAGGGAGGTTATCAAAGAGTCCGAAAACATCAAGAACTTCAACAATTTCATCAATCAATAGCAACACTCGGCCGCGACCCTAGTGGTCTCCGCTTAACCTACGGCAGCCCACATCGACACAAATCCAACTAAAATTCCGTATCCAGAAACACAGGGAGAACAAAATAACAAGGACATCAACAAGAACTATAATAATAATAACAATAACAAGAATTTGAGAGCAAGAACATAATCATGAATATCACCAAAACAACAAATGAATGAAAACATCAAGTATACCGTGAGCTCTAGCTCACGGCTCGAACCCACTCGACACACAAACCACACCCAAACGCGATACCATTTAGTTTTCATGTTTTTGTTTCATAAATCTCAAAACCCATTTCGTTATTATACCCGAAATCAAGAAATCACGAGTTTGACTCGTGACCGAGTCAACTCACGCGTCAAAACGCGTTTTCTCACCTTTTTGAACCTCAAAGCTCACGGATCTAACGAAACAACACGAAATAATGGTGGATTGATGCTCGAATTATATAGGTTCATGGTGTTAGAGGTGGATTAAAGGCGCGTGAATGGTGTCTCAAGAAAGAGGGGATGATGGTGGTCATTTTTATGGTGGTGGTGTAGTAGTGGAGGTGGCGGCGTGATGGTGGTGAGGGTGGCAGCCGGCGGCTGCTAGGGTTAGTAGAGAGAGAGAGAAATGTGAGTTAGTGATGATGATATGAAAATGAAATGAGGGTTAGGTTAAAGGTATATATCCGAAAATTGCTAAATGGTCCCTGTCTTTTATATATTTTCAATAAGGTGCTGAAACGAAGTCTTACGGTGTAAACTTCTATTAACTCTCCCGAAATTGCTTACTTTTATTCATGAAATTTACTAATCATCATCAATAAAATTTTTAATCGCCACCGATCACTTTAAATACGTTTTTCCATTAATTTTCATAATAAATACGTTTATAAAATAAAACGTAAACATTTCTCATTAAATCCCGACTCTCACTTCCCGAACCCATATTTGTTATAAAAATCCTCAACACGCGTTTACATGTACGCCATGATTTTTAAATAGGTTTTTCCATAAAACGTGACTATAAATACGCCTCTATTTATTTCGCGTAACAAAACCTTATATATATCGTATTATTAGGTTTCCTAGTGCCAGAGTCGAAGTAGTGCCAAACTTAACGCGACAGGAATGGTCTAACGACATACTATTCCACACAAATAATCAACGATACGCATCACATACCACATAAGCAATCACCAATTCTCGTAATTTCTGAAAAACCGTATCAATAATACTAATGATTCATTTTAATTATATTTCCGCATTTTAAATCCAGTTTCAAATTTTACCAGTTGTCACAGCCTCCCAGCCTCTGAAGAAACCCGACTCGGGTTTTACTTAGAATTACTCATCAAGATCGAATAAAGATAAAATAGATTCATTGGATTTCATTCTCAAACTCACCACGTGAATGGAGGGCTATCTCAGAATCTTCCAACGAGTTCAATGACAACGATATAACTTGGCTTAGATCGCCAGATTTTTCACGAATAGGAATTCAACGAGCTTCTCAAAGAGTTTAATGTTCATCCTCCTAGAATAGAAATTTTACGGCGGTAATTTCTCCTGGAGGTTTCCTTCTGGATTACACATCAAGAGTCTTGTGGACTTCTCCAAATCCCGATAAAAGCACGAGTATCGCGAGTTAAGTCCAGTAAAAATTCTCAAGCAAAACAGGATAGCAAGGATTAAGCTTTTCACGTTTACTCAACGTATTCCACCATCTCTAGGTGGCACCTTAATCATCCTCTTGCTCTACCTTTCAGATCTTAATATTCCTTTCGGCGGTCTCACGAATGAAAATCGATATAGCAAATTTGCTGTCTTCAATTCCAGCTTAACGAGAGTTAGGTTGGTACATACAACCATAAAGAATTTCGAACGACATGATTTCAACGTCGGCGGCTCTTCATTAACTAAGGAAAGTTTGGGGAGGGATGAATGTCTCACCCAGCCTCCTTTCAAAGTTACTAATGGCAGCTCAAGGCTTTATTCTTGGCGTACGAAACGATTCTCTTACTCTGACCATCTAATTGAGGAGTGATGCGTGGTTTTGTAACCTTACAACAGGTTTTACCTCTCGAGGGATCTCAAGAGGCTTACAACCCCACCAGGCAGTGTACCTGACCGATGTAGTATAGGATAGTGGTAAGTACGGGGGATTGATCGTTCTCTCACAGGGAATAGTGTTCGTTAGGATAGAAAAGCTACTATAATAGGTCTAAGGGTGGAAGGAAGATTCTTTTTGTATTTTTATATTTTTTAGAAAGCAATTAAAATCTCGGTTTTTAGAGGAAGGGCGGAATTAGTTGCTAGTCAACTAA
>LBNU01018530.1:6244-18899 GCA_014162995.1 Artemisia annua | reverse complement strand
AAAAAAAAAGGGCAATTGCTCTCATCAAGTGAGCAAGCGTTTAGGGACAACGAATCCCATAATTTTTTTTGGGTAAAGGGCATTCCACCCGGTAAATTATATTACACCTAAAAATTGTTTAAGTACAGTGGAATGTGGCTGAAATACCACATTAACCTCAAGCAACGCTTGAACATCCAACTAAAACGCTTGTGACAGGCCACTAAGTGTTAAAACTATAAATACTTACAATAACCGAAATCCCTACCGGAAATAACCACCTAATAACACAAGAATGACCACACATATCAGCCCATCTCTTCGAAGGAGATTGATGAACCAGATGAGCCTGCCTCCTTAAAAACCCTTTCCAAGTAAAAACCCAGTGGGAAAACCTTGGAGTAGGGAAAAAGAGTATAGCAATCACCCGAATCTCCAACGAACTCCATCTACCGCCAAAAGCATCAACCAGAGACATAAGACCAGCCTCACGCTCCCAGAACATGAAATCAGCATCAAGAATAGAACTCGCCATTAAGAATGCATAAGAGACATAGGCAACCGCCAAACACGCAATAAGTCAATAACATTCGCCCTCCTTTTGAATCTACATGTAAGAAGTTTCAAACGCACCGTTGATTATGGGTGGATTTTAATCTGAATTTTTTTTAATCTGAATTTTTTTGAGCCATTAAAACGCTCTCTCCCCCATGGTGAAATCTGACCGCCATCCCCCTTCTTCTCTCCGACCATAGAAACCTCCTTCACACGTCCTCTCTACCATGGTACGAATCCTTTGTCATGCTTATGGTATGCAATACGTTGTTTGGGATGGTTTTATTCTTTTTAATGGATGGCGGCTGCAAGTTTTTCTTGTTATATATTATGATTTCTCCATGGATTTCATGATTCGATCCCCTATTGCTTATTGCGATCTGTTTCTGGTCGTCTTTGGGTTATTAGGGTTTCGACTTTGGTTGTTTATTTAAAGTATCGATTTCTTTGGGTTTATTGTTAAATCGGTCCACTCATAACCTTAAACGATTTTTTAATCATTTTTAGGGTTTTTTGATGTTCGATCATGGGGCTATACATGGTTCTATATATATACGGTCTGGTGTTGATGGATGGGATTGACATGTTTTTTCATGATTCATATCTTAGGTCGATCCATTGGTTGGTTGTGTTACTGGTCGATAAAGCTTATGAAACCTTTTTTAGGGTTTCGACTTTCATAATGCTTGTGATGTGATTCTGGTCGTGACCTTGAAGGTTAACCCATGGTGGGGTTGGTTGATTGATTTCTTAAATCAGGTTCTAACATGGTTATCATGTGTATTTGGGTTTGAGGGAGAGATGAGTGTGTATATGGTTAGGGTTTCGTAACCCCTGTTCTAAAACGATTGGTTTCGATCCAAGATCTGCTGTTACTAGTCGGTCTTGATATTGTTGCTGCTGGTTGTTACGATATATCCACCTGCTAACAAGGGATCCTCTTGTCGTTCAATTACATTCACCTTGTTTTGGTAGTAGCTTATGGATATTGGTGGTTTCGAAGGTTGGGTTTGTGACCTGATTAATATTCTGATTGCTGTACGTTTAAGCTAGGGTTCGTCTCTACAACCCTAGTATCATGTCACATATCTACTATCATGTGTTATTGTTACTGGAATCTATGGCTGATTATGATCCTATTGGCTTGCACGCTGATCTTGGTTGCATTGGCAACTTATTGGTACTCAAAATTATGCCGTTGTGTTGTTGTGATCACACGTGTTTGAAGGGCTGGAGGGCGCTTAGTTTGTTCAGCTTCTATGTGATCATTACTGTTTATATTTCAAATTCACTTTGCTACGGATTTCACTCGTATTAGGTTATTAGATTATGCTTATTGCATAATACTAATAGAAGACGCAAATGGATTTGGCTTCAGATTCTATGGATTTGACTGTTATCATTTGATTTTTGCATGGTTTACTATTGGTACGATTGTGTGGACTTGGTGGTTGTTTGATTTGATCATCATTGGTACAACAGGTTTGGCGAGGGTTATTTGTCCCTTTGCTGCTTATTAGTCTATCATTGTTGGTGCTCAAGATGTCATGTCATGTTCCATCATTGTTGTTGCATATGACTTGACATGTGGTAGTCTTCTTGTGACTCATTCGTCATATTTTTGAAGATTGGTTGGAGGCTTGGTTCAAGTTATTTATGTTGGAAGGTTGTGTCGATTAGACCATGTTTATGCTTCAGATTCTATTTGCTACAGGAGTCACTCTTATTAGGTTATTAGATTATGCATTTTGCATGATACTAATAAAGATGCAACTGGTTGAAGCTGGAATTTTGAACTACTATGACGATTTGAAGATTCAAGGATTTGCCTTAGTGGTAGTGTTTATTTCTTAGTTTTAAGAAATGGTCGTGTCTTGTTATGTATGCACTTTTGCCTATGTAACGGGCTTAGATATGGGATTTCACCCATATCCATTGTACTTTAACGTTTTTGTTTTGGTTTATTTGGTAAGTTATAAGAATGGTTTGTCATTCTTATTTTTTTTGGGTAAAGGGGTTTACCCCGGTAAATATATATAACCAAAAAAAGTTAAGTACAAATGGAATGTGGCTGAAGTACCACATTAACCTCAAGCAAAAGCTTAATAAACAAGTGCTTATGACAGGCCATAAGCACAACAAGGTTTGTCATTCTTATATAAGAGTCTGTAAGTGTCCTAAGGGACTGAGATGAGGGACGTCACTCTCATCCGTTGTACTTCAATGTTTTTTGGTGTAATGCAATTTACCGGGGTGAAATAACCCTTTTACCCAAAAAACGCACCGTTGATTTAATCACATAAATCAATTGACTTTCAGACCGACGTTGCTGCTTAAAGATCCTGTTGTTTCTTTCTTGCCAAATAAAATAAGAAGTCGCCGCAAACAAAAGCTTCGAAACAACGCTTCTCACAGACCGAGATGTAGAGATAGGAGTCAAGTAATGCACCACATCCTCTAAGGAATAAGGAATATCCGTAAGACCAGCAAACACCTTCAACGAGTCCCAAACTTGAAAAGAAAACAAACACTCAAAGAAAAGGTGATCATGAGAATCCGGTTGAGTGTTGCACAAAGGGCACACAAGGGCGTCTCTCGTGGGATCATTTGAGCATAGCATATCCTGAGTACGAAGCCTCCTTCTCATAAACAGCCACAAATGAAAAGCATGCCTCGGAATACGGTGCGTGAACAAACAAGATGAANCAAACACTCAAAGAAAAGGTGATCATGAGAATCCGGTTGAGTGTTGCACAAAGGGCACACAAGGGCGTCTCTCGTGGGATCATTTGAGCATAGCATATCCTGAGTACGAAGCCTCCTTCTCATAAACAGCCACAAATGAAAAGCATGCCTCGGAATACGGTGCGTGAACAAACAAGATGAAACCAATCAACAACCTGTCCACGCGGCCGAATACACTCCCAAACTGAAGAAACCGAGAAAGACTTGACATGACCATCCCCCGTCTTCCAAATTAACCGATCATCCACATTATCATTTAAATTAGGAACCAAAATCGATGTAAGCATAGGATACCGAGTTCCCCACATATTCGGCCAAGCCCAAGAATTCCCCAAAATAATGTCCCGAACCAAAGAATTAGAAGAAAAACCAGCCCGGTAAATATCTTTTTTTTGGGTAAAAGGGATATTTCACCCCGGTAAAATATATTATCCAAAAAACGTTGAAGTACAAAGGACGAGGGTGACTCCCTCGCCTCAGTCCCTTAGGACACTTACAGACTCGAATATAAGAATGACACAACATTCCTATAACTTACACTAAAGTGAACCGACTAATAATGACAAGTACATGAAAATTACAAAACTACTCAAGAGACAACTTGAGCCTTCCATATCACTAATGTGGTCCACTTTAACTTCCATGAAGAATTCAAGCAAGGTCATCCAAGCATTCTTCAACATATCATCTATTTGTAGTATTAATGAACACCACAAACAAAACCTACATGATCTTCAACATATAATCCAAGCAGCAATAAGATAGAACCCATCTGCTGGAACTTGTCACGAACCTAACATCCATGCAGCATCCCTGCAACCTACATGTCATGATCCCCTTACAAACAGCCAAGTAACATCAAATCACCATGAAAAGGGTCACCATGCAACGAACCTAGGGTGATTAAACACTAAACAATAGATTGAATGTGCACTAATCAAGAAACCTTGTAAGAACCAGTCACAACCAATCGATCAAAAGAGTTTTTGAATAAGAATTCTACCAAAACTTAACTTCCAAGCTAACATCAGCAGCAACAACACCAAGCTGCAAATACATGCCATGATTCCCCTTCAAAACAACCACATACAATCAAACAATCCTGAATGAGGACACCATGCAACGAGCCTAGGGTGAACAAACCCTAACCAATAGCTCAAACCAAGCAAACCAAGACCTCCAACAAGCTGAGCAGGACTTGTAACCATCACCAAGGGTTTTTGAACAAGGAACCCTTATAACTTGACGTACATCTCTCTCATAACCCACAAACATAATCACATACATCCAGTTAGAACATGCAAACACAAGCCAATCCCAAGCTGATATAACATGCAGCGTGACTTCCACAGCCCAAAGGCACTTGTAATCACCAAACCCTAAACGGGTTACTTGCAAATTAAAGTAAAAATTAAACCCTAAACGAGTAAAGTTTGGAGTTAAGCACCAGCAGCACCACCAATCGTAATAACACCAAAACCAAAGTTTTTGATTTAGCAATAAAGAGCAGCCACCACAAGAATACAATCGACCAAAACAATAAACCCTTAAAGGGTTTTGATAAGCAACAAGCTCGATTATATTCACCATAACAACCAGATCGCACCATAAATTAGATCAATTAGAATAACCGACCTAAGACCCATCAAAGATATAGCGATCAGAATCCACCAAAGATATAAAAATAAAAGCTCATGAACCCAAGAAATCGTTCCTTATATAAATAAATATAAAACCGACTTAAACAGCCGACTTCAATAATCAAATCAATAAGGAAGACAATAATCGATCCTAAACAATCGTAGTAGGATTAATATGTACAGGAATCGATGATAGATCTAGGGACGAATTGGAAACCCTAAAAAAAACGTTTAATCCCAATAGTTTTTTGGGTAAAGGGGAGGAATCCTGCACCCGGTAAAATACATTAATCAAGAAAACGTTTCGTTACAATGGATGAGAGTGAGTCTCTCATCGAAGTCCCTAAGGACACTACCACTACCACTATATAAGAATGATAGGCCATTCTTATAACTAACAGATCTAAATACTACTAACCATGACTAGCAATAAAAATACAATACATCACAACTCAAATAAATATTTAAGTCTTCGTAGTCATCCTAGCGATCCAGATCATAATCATGCGAACATCCAGCTTCAACCAATTGCGTCTTCTATTAGTATTATGCAAGCATAATCTAATAACCTAATAAGAGTGACTTCCGTAGCAAATTGAACTTGAAGCATAAACAATGGTCTAAGCGACCCAACCTTCCAACATATTCTGATTTGACCCAATACTCCAAAAAATACGAGTGAAACACATGAGAAGTAACAAGGATCAAGTCAAAACCCTAACTCTCGTAAACATCATGAACAAACATCATGAATAAACATCATGAATTAACATCTCCCATAACCCAGAACCAATACGAACACACATCAGCACCATGAATAAACAATCCCTGCAATTAGGGTTTCGTCCCACTCAGATCCAATAATCGAATCCAAAACAAGATTAAATAATACATTGAAGCACCAAACATCACCCAACCAGCGATCAAAGATATAGCAATAAAGTATCAACCACAGAACCGAAAAGATATAGCAATAGAGTGAATCGGTTTGAAACAAACCCTAAAAAACGATTTAGGGTTTACACCAGAACATCATAATCAAGATCCCTAACTAAGATTCCAACAGCACTCCTAACACAAAGTAGTAAATATATGAAGATTAAAGAACGACTACAATGAATTAAAAGAGATATGCTGGAGTAATCGAATGAGGGTATAAGGGAAAGATCGATCCTTAAATAAGCAAAGTCAAACCGACTTTTAAAATCAAAGAACGAAGGAACGATAAGGATAACAATAATCGATCCTAGTAAATCAAAAAAGGATTAGATAAGAACAGGAATCGATCATAGAACAAGGGACGAATTGGAAACCCTTAAAAGTATGAATTTTCCAAACAGTCGACTTAAAATAGATTCAAAGTAATGATTTTGATTAATACATGTAAAACACGAATGTTAAACACGAATCAAGAGCAAAAAACATTACAGAAAGTCATGTTTTAGAGGTCAATTGATTGGAAAACCGATTGAAGATTGAGGGTTGTTAGGGTTTCGCAATTCGCCCCTAGTAGGGGAGGTTCTGTTGGTTCGTAATTTTTAATCCCAATAGTCGACATAAAACAGATTAAAAGTAATGATTTTGATTAATAGGTGTGAAACACGAATGTTAAACACGAATCAAGAGCAAAAAAATCACCAATAATCATGTTTTAGAGGTCGGTTATGGGAAAAAACGATTGGAATTTAGGGGTGTAAGGGATTCACAATTCGCCCCTAGTTGAGAGAGAAGTTAGGGTTTTTTTTTTTATAATAGTTCATCTCCTTGTTTATCACAGCCGTGTTCTGATTCTTATTGAAGCATGTTTGTGGGACAATGAAGATCCCACAAACATGCTTCAATAAGATTGTGGTTCTTGACATTTATCAAAGTTAGCCTTTATGCCAATTGCTCTTATCAAAGTTAGCCTTTTGTTGCAATCGACTCCTATCCTTTCAATCCTTAATCGCAAATCCATTAAGGTTCTAGGATCTGGTTGGAATAATTCTAAGGGTGTGGAATCGATTGCTTATCCTTAATCGTTTTTAGGGATCTGATCTTAACCGACTTTATTAATTCTATCCCTCAATCGATTTTATTTTATCCCTACATCGTTTTTTAGGGAACCGACTTATTCCCTATATATAATCGGTTCTGGTTTGCTCCTTAATTGATATATCTATTGATTCGCTTATTGCAATACTAAACCTTATTAGGGTCGATCTTCTAAGGTCGATCTCATTAGGGTTTCGTGTTTTATGATGTTTGGGATTTGGCTCTTCACGTTAATGCTATAACTGAACCTTTGGGTTTGGTTTATTATCTCCTTGTAAGTAACCCTTTTTAGGGTTTTGGATTGTATACGTGCGCTTGGATTTTGCTGCTGCAAGTTGTCTCAGTATTGGGATCTTGTCTGGTTCATTCATTGGGTACGTGGGAATTGGGGCAGTGGAGGTCAGGTTTATCTGGTGTAGTCAAGTTTTGTTGGTTCTTGTTCAAAAATCAACGATTGTTTGTTGCTGGTCGTTTCAAATCCAATGGTGATGATAATTTTTAATATGGATTTGGGTTGTCATTTATTGGCTAAGTTATAAGAATCGTGTGTGTCCATTCTCTATATTCGAGTCTGTAAAGTCTAAAGGGACTGAGGCGAGGGAAGTCACCCTCGTCCTTTGTACTTCAACGTTTTTTGGATAATAATTTTAGCAGGGTGAATTAACCCTTTTACCCAAAAAAAAGTTAGGGTTTGGTTTAAACCTTAGATTTGTATTCTGATTATAAGACCTGGTGGTAATTTGTTCTATATTGCTTGGATTAGGTCTATATACGAATGGTGGTTATGTAAGTACAAGTCCTTGAAGACACAAGTATGGTTCTGAATTTGCTTAGTCATACATGTTGCTTGGGATTTTGTGGTGTGTTTTTGAGCTATTCGGGGATGGTTTACCTATTGGCTTCCTTTGGAATGTTATCTACCTAGTTATCACAGCCTGCTTAATTCTGATTCTTTTAAGCATGTTTTTGGGGACTATGAAATGATTATGAAGTTTGGATTCACTATGACGATCTGAAGATTCAAGACGGTTATTTTTTCTTTTTTTTTTTGGGTAAAATGGGTTAATTCCCTCGCAAATTCATTACACCAAAAACGTTGAGGTACAAGGATGAGGGTGATTTCCCTCCATCTCAGTCCCTAGGACACTTACAGACTCAGAATATAGAATGACAAAACCATTCCTATACTTACATAAGATGAATACCAAATGAAACAAGTAATGAAAATTTTACAAAACTACTCAAGAAAACTTGAGCCTTCTATATCATTATAAGCAGTCCACCTAACTTACATGAAGAATCACGCAGCAATACAAACCAAAACCAAATACAAGCAGCAAACATGTCCATGAATGGTTCAACAGCACTTGACAAATCATCAACACTAGGTTAAGCAACCCTAACTTCACAATTAAACCAACCACATCAACCTCATGATCAGAATTGAATACCAGAAGTAAGATCGGTCCCAAGGAAAAGAAAAACACTATGTAACGATCCCATCGCACCAGCACATATAAGAAAACATAACAAGCTAGATCGATCATGAGACTTGCATAAGTTTGAGCAAACTTAACTACACGCAGCAGCCAGATTCCCAACAGCATGCGAATCGAAAAACCCTCAACTTCCACTACAAAGCTTTACACTCTCCCCAAAAACCACGATCAAGCCATATACATCATCAAAACGGAACTTACAGGACGCAAACGCCTAGAGAAGGGTTCTTGGCATGTAGAAGTAGTAAATCGAACCCAGGAAGGAATCGAATAGACAATTCAGGCAACACAAAATCGAACCCTACAAAAATTAGGGTTTCGACACCCCACGCATCAATCGTATATCAGCAATGAAAGATCAAGCAACTATATAGACAGATCTGATATAACGCAACATCTCACCAACGACACCGCATCAAAAGAATGGATGTAGCCAATAAATAATCAAAGATCGACCAAGATGAAACGCCAGCAATAAAACCTTACGCATAAAGAAAAACGAACCCTAAAAAGAGAACGTAGAAATGAAGATGTTTAACCAAAGCATGATTAACATATAATGCACGCAGTAACAAATCGACCCATATAGTAATTTATAAATCAGAATAAACGCGACTTTGAATTAAAGGAATATATAGGGGTCGATCAAAAAACCTATGGCGGTTTAAACCGCTAAAAACCGATTTACCCCAAAAATCCGATTAGGGAAAAGATCGCCACAAGCAAGAGAAATCCGATTAAGATACAGGAATTATATGATGCCAACCCACCCTCCCAATGAATAAACTAACCAGATTTCGTAATTGCTATACCTAAATAATAGAGATACGGAGAGGACGATTAGGAGTTTTAGTGGCGGCGAATTAAGGGGAGGGTGGCGGGCCGAAATCTCAAAGGAGAGAGACTTTGGATGTTTTTTTTTTTTAGTGTTTGTAGTTTATGTTCAATTATTGGTTAAGTTATAAGAATTGGCAATGTCATTCTTATATAGTTGGTTGGTTAGTTTTTTGGGAAAGGGGAAGTAAGTCCTGCAGCGCCGGTAAAAACATTAATCAAGAACGTTTCATACAATAGATGAGAGTGAGTCTCTCCATCGAAGTCCCTAAGGACACTACGCAACTACCGACTATATAAGAATGACAGACCATTTCTTATAACAACAGATCTAAACACTACTACATGACTTAAAGTAAAAATACCAATATAAGCTGAAAAAAATCTTTCTCAAGTCATCAATAGCCGCTCCAGAATTATGAACATGAAAAACCCATAACCAAGTTTCCGACTTCCAAATGCTCATTCCACAACAATCCATTTGCGTCTTCTATTAGATTCATCCAATATACTAAATCTAATAACCTAATACAGAGTCAATCCGTAGCAAATTGAATTTGAAACGAACAAGTCAATAATAGTTCAACCATAAAGATACATGGTGATCGACAAAATGTAGCAAAAGACACCACAATAACCAACATGAAGAACCAAAGGGTTTTTGAACAAGACACTTCCAAACTTAATTCCAAACTTTGAACAATCTTCACAACAATCCGGAGTGAATCAACATGAGAATAGCCACGGCTCAAATCACAATGACATTCATCATCATTAAATAGGTCAAACCCCAACAACATAAGAATATGACATTAGAACCAGGCTGCACAAGACCTTATTAAGCGATGGAAAATAAGACATAGGGTTTAACAAAACGCCTAAGAAAGCATGATGAATCTCCCAAGGTCGATCAGGCATACGCAACGACAAGACCCTACCCAAAAGGATATCATGAATATGAGGTAGAAACAAAATCCTAACGTAGGGTTTTGTAATCAGCTCGAACAAACACACCAATGCATGTACCATATCCATCATATATCATCAACGTCTTAACTAATCTGGCAGGTAGGCACACCCATAATCATCAACCAGCCGCACATTAGACGAAACCAAAGGAGCTCGTTGAATATTACATGGTGAACCTAAGCAACAAAACGAAATCACCAAAGAGCACCTGGTGNAAGTTATAAGAATGGTGTGTCATTCTTATATTCGAGTCTGTAAGTGTCCTAAGGGACTGAGGCGAGGGAAGTCACCCTCGTCCTTTGTACTTCAACGTTTTTTGGATAATATATTTTACCAGGGTGAATTAACCCTTTTACCCAAAAAAAAAGTTAGGGTTTGGTTTAAACCTTAGAATTTGTATTCGTGATTAATCAGACCTGGTGGTATTTTGTTCTTATTGCTTGGATTAGGTCTATATTACGAATGGTGGTTAATGGTAAGTACAAGTCCTTGAAGACACAAGTATGGTTCTGACTTTGCTTAGTCATACATGTTGCTTGGGATTTTGTGGTGTGTTTTTGAGCTATTCGGGGATGGTTTACCTATTGGCTTCTTTGGAATGTTCATCTACTAGTTATCACAGCTTGCTCTAATTCTGATTCTTTAAGCATGTTTTGTGGGACTATGAAGATGATTATGGAAGTTTGGATTACTATGACGATCTGAAGATTCAAGACGGTTATTTTTTCTTTTTTTTTTTGGGTAAAAGGGTTAATTCACCTCGGCAAAATTCATTACACCAAAAAACGTTGAGGTACAAAGGATGAGGGTGATTTCCCTCATCTCAGTCCCTTAGGACACTTACAGACTCGAATATAAGAATGACAAAACCATTCCTATAACTTACAATAAGATGAACCTACCAAAATGACACAAGTACATAAAAATTTACAAAACTACTCAAGAAAACAACTTGAGCCTTCTATATCATTATAGCAGTCCACCTTAACTTCCATGAAGAATCCACGCAGCAATACAAACCAAAAACCCAAATACAAGCAGCTCCAAGTCCTTAAACGAACCTGACCTCATCCAACTAGACCAGCATGCAGGTATATACCACTTCCAAGAACAATCATTAGATAATAAACCCTAAATAAGGGTTTCGACAATGAAGCACTATCCCATAATCGATACTAAAAATCGATTAAGGATCACCAAACCAGAACCAATAACATGTAAAAACCAATAAAGGTTTTATAACTCTTTATGCGCAAACAAAAAACAGATCGCCCCATATATATAGCAAATCAGTTTACAACCGACATATACCAATCAGGATAAAAGGAACGATTTAAAACCCAGAAATCGATTCAAAACCCTAAATAAGAACGATTCACGATTGAGGATAAAGATTAGGGTTTTGGCAATAAATAAGGACGATTTATATATAACCTTTGTGACAACCGACTCAACTCTAGCAGAAAAGAATCGATCAGTCACAAATATGGATAGTAAGATCACTTCCAGCCGCCACCCACAAGAAAACACAACCAAGAAACCGATTGCATACCAATAAACAAAGATTTAGAGGTAGAGAGACGATTTTAGTGGTTGTTAATGGCCGGAAAATAGAAGGGTGGGTGGCGGCTGATCGCCCCTAGTTGGTTGGTTTGGTTAGTTGTTTTGCATGTAAGTGTCCTACGGGACTGAGATGAGGGATACACCCTCATCCTTTGTACTTCATTGTTTTTTGGTGTAATGAATTTTACCAGGGTGTGGATACTTTGTGTGGCCAAAAAAAAAAAAACCCTCACGTCTCTCTCTCTTTGGAGAAAAAGGCGACCAAAACAAATCCCTAACCAATACATTAAACGCCTCCAAATCTGCCCTTAATTCTTGTTTTATTTCAAGGATTTGCTATTGTAGAGATTGCATTCGTGTTTTATCTTCTACTTGATCAAGTTTCTGAATTGAAAACACGTTTTTAGGTTTTTTGGAGAATCGATTGTTAGGGTTTGTTTTGGTCGATCCTTAATTCTGGACGATTAATATTTATTGCATCTCTATAGGTCGGTTATTATATCCCCTATATATCTAACGATTGTAGGGTGTATATTATAATTCGATATTATCATTCTTATTGATCGATCAGTTTGGTTTGTTTGGATTTATGTTTGGTCGATCTGCTTATCTTGATTCATAAGTCGGTTTTCCAAATCGATTTTACTTATTTATGGGTCGAATCCCTTGTTGCTGCTCTTTGGTTAATCTATTGCTGGTTAACGAGTATAACTCTATTCGATTTCCTTAGGGTTTCGTTTTTAGTGAGCAGTTAAGGGTTATTGATGGGTGATGGCGGCTGGTGTTTGGTATTGGATCTGGTGCTTAATGGCTATCTAGACTCTTTTAGGGTTTAGA
>LBNU01018529.1:0-29072 GCA_014162995.1 Artemisia annua | reverse complement strand
ATAAAAGACGTCATGGACCCAGTGACGCAATGCACCTAAACCTTCTTAGCCACTCAGGCATCTCTCAAAAGATGTTTATTTCATTCTCACGGGGAACCAGTGTAATCTATCGATCGTCTATTAGAGATGGTTGATATTGAAAAAGGAGGCCCTCTGCTCCATGCCTCCGCATAGGAAACCCAATGTGCACTTATTGAGTCTAGAGCCCCGAGATTCATCAAAAGATCTCTTAGGAACACTTAACATTCCTACAATGGTGATTCTACATCAATGGACACCAGTAGTAGATTATCGAGTCCTACTCAGATCTTAGCAATCTGCCGAGAACGTTTATGAGAGAATTTACTTATGTATTTCTCAATGATTGAACGGAAATTCCTGCCAGGGTCAACATCAAACAACCCTGACAGCAGGTAACTTCGGTAATCTCTTGTGGGTTACGCTTAGTGCTTGCGGTGGTTCCAAACGGTCTACAGTCGTGGGGTGATCTCCAGCGACTCACCTAATCGTGGGTGTACTTCAGTATGTCTGTGAAAGCCCTTTCGGGGGTATCCGATTAGGAACGGCCATGGTAAAGATTAGAAGGAGTCTTCACACTATGCTGTTGACGATCTCTAATTCCGAACTGTAAGTACCGGATGCTTTATTGCTAACTGTTTTATGCAGGTACAACCACCACACTAGCTTCCACATGCTCATACATACATCTCAAAGTCAAAGAAAGTTCTCACCAAAGATCGATGCATAGAAGAGGTCAAAGAAAGATTCTACGTCATGTGAAAGAATCTACAAATTTAAGTGACAAAGATCAAAGTGAAAGAACGGGAACAACAAATGTATGTATGACAAAGACTAAAAGACGTATGAGCATGTTGGAAAGGCGTCTAACCTACAAAGACAAAGATGTGACGAAAGGCAGATGGATCAACCACAACAAAGAACGAAGTAAAATCAATCATTAAATATCACAAAGCATGAAGGAACAAAGACTAAAGACTATTCTACATCGACACACATAGCTTGACAACAAAGAACAAAGAAGACTATATCACGTGGAGCTTCATTCGAACAACCATCCCTTAGGGGGAGATTGTTAGCATTTAAGATTTATAGAAAAGTGATGGTCATTCTCATATTGGTAATATAGTGTGTTTTGTGATATTTGTAGAAAATAGTCTAAGCTAGTTGGGCATTGGACTTGGTAAACTAGCACGTCATGTGTTATATTATGTAAGTCTATTAAAAAGTAAACATAAACCAAGTCCAAGCCCAAGCCCATAGAAAGCCTTATGTAAGGAAGTATATAAGGCACCTAAACCTTCATTTGTAAGGTGTGCTTGTGTGTGTAAGTGTGTGTTTTATATGAAATATTCTCTCTAGTTTCATATTACTTTCTCTCTCTAAAACACATACATATATTCATCAAGTCACCATCTTTACTACATATTGTGCTTGTATTTGTGATAAAGTTGATAGATCTAAGGTCCTACACTTTGCTTCATGTTACAAATGTTCACCCTAACACCTATTTATACTACTCCATGGAATGTTCTAGAGACGAGATATTTCCATGGATATTCTACTACGATCTAGATTCTTCTTGCATTATCTTGATCATTCTTAATACATCATCGTCCTTATCTAGTATCATTCTAGATATTTCACAAAGATATTTTCTATGACCATTCTACGAGTTTTTAGAAGTTTCCTCTATACGGGCTCGGGATTTTATGGATAGTCCAACCTTTATTAGACTAAATCAAGTTTACAATCCAACATTACATGCTCAGACCATTTTTGAGCTTAACCAACTTTTAGTTGCTTGTTGCATGCCAAACCTTGGAAGTTTAAGCCTAGGTTTGAACTAAACTATGAACCTTGCTCCCTCTACTTGTACTATACAAGTTTACTCACTATAGAAAATTGCTCGAAACATACATACAGAGACTTGAACCTAGCCGAAAAACATGAGTACGTAGTAGAATCTTATATGCAGAAAAGGCACAAAAAATTTAAATCTTATTTTTTAATAAGTTTTTTTTCCTTAAAAAAGATTGGTATAAGAAGATTTATTTCCATCTAATTTTAGATGTCGACAATATAGACACACTGCACTAAATACAAATAATAACAGGTAGCCTGTGAGACCAATTCCTGGCCCATATTCCTCCTGCCAGATAGTTACTGCATACTAACTTACACCTCAAGCAAACAGCACACAAACTATATAACTTCAAACACAAATTATTCATCATTTGTTCGAGTCACCACCGTGATCTAAAGTCTATTCTCACCATGGAACTAACACCGGTGCACATCCTGAATCTAACCGGAATCCTCACCGAGTCAAGGAGGATCATCAAAGCCAACTACACACACTTCGTCACCTTATCCATCTACTTCCTTCCACTATCTATCCCTCTCATCACATGTCCCGCCCCTCACCTCTCCAACCATCTCTCCACTGCCGATCAAAAAACTATAATCTATCTACTCATCTACATCCTGATCGCCTACACCTTCACTCTGTGTGCCATAGCCACGATCACGTACACCACACACCATGGTTTCTTGGGTAAACCGGTCAGTTTCCTTGCCAGCCTCAAGTCACTAACATTCACCTTCTTCCCAATCCTTTCAACCGCAGTTTTAGCTAGCACCGTTATATTTTTGAACTTGTTAAGTTTCCTCATGCTCGTTGGATCAGTTCTTATGCTGGTACAAAACCTTGGGCTTGTAATCGATTACAACATGGTTTACATCATGTGGTTTATAGGTGCAACTTTAATCATGATCATAATCTATTTCCATGTGAATTGGTCACTTGCTTTAGTGGTGGTGGTTGTGGAATCGAAATGGGGTTTTGGAGCTTTGATGCGGAGCTCTTATCTAATGAAAGGGATGAGATCAGCTTCTTTCTTATTGTTATTATATTTCGGAACTTTTAGCGCGTTATTTGTGTGGGTTCTTAGGGACAGTCTGCATGAGCTTAGTATCTGCGCGTTTGTATTCTTTACCATACTTGGTTCGAGCTTCATGATCTGGTTTTTGCTTTACAGCACTGCTGCAAATACTGTGCTGTATAATTATTGCAAGGCTTTGCATGGTGAATTGGCTATTGAGATTGCTGATCTGGGGTTTGATCATGAGTATGCTAATCTGTCACCCGGTGATGAGAAGGACTCTCATGCGGTTACTGTTGTCACAAGTTGATGACCAAGGTTCTCAAGCTCGTTCTATATATGTTTATTGTGCTTAAATTATATAGTCTTGTTTTATGTAATTCTATGGTGGCTGGTGGTGGTGACGGGGAAAGGAAATTTAAGTTCAAATTTAATCGTGCTATCGGTGTCTAAATAAGTTAATTGATTAATTGTAACGGGTTATTAAACTAGAAGGACACAATACTTTTATAAATATCTAGTTTCGTCATTGTATTTTTTTATTTTTGAAAAGATGATTGTATTAAAGCATTTAATTATTTTTAGGTAACTAAGGGGCGTTTAGTTGGTTAAAAATTCTATTTTTCTATTTTTTCAGGAAATTTTTCATATGAAAAGGGAAAAATTAAAAATCAATTTAGTTACACTTTTTTCCAACAATTTTTAAAAAATGTGAAATTCTCATTCTCTAAATTTTAACTACGTACAAATTTGAAAAGCCTATTCTAATCTTCTCACTTTTTCATTCTCACTTTTTAAATGTCCGTTTTCATTCGTTTTTAACCGTTTTCATCCGTTTTTTTACGTTTTATCCGTTTTTATACGTTTCCTTACGTTGTCGTCCGTTTTCTTACATTTTCGTCAGTTACGTTTTTGTCCGTTTTTTATGCTTTCGCCCATTTTTCATCCGTTTTTATACATTTCCGTCCGCTTTTGACGTTTTCATTCATTTTTTTACGTTTTCGTTCGTTTTTTTACGTTTTTGTCTTTATTTTACGCTTTCATCCGTTATTTTACGTTTTCTTCTATTTTTTATGTTTTCGTCTATTATTTTACCTTTTCGTCTGATTTTTACGTTTTCGTCTATTTTATGTTTTTTTACGTTTTCTTCTGCTTTTTTACGTTTTTGTCCGTTTTTTATGTTTTCGTCTGTTTTTTTACGTTTTCGTCTGTTATTTTACGTTTTCGTCTGTTATTTTACGTTTTCATCCATTTTTTACGTTTTCGTCCGTTTTTTTTACATTTTCGTCCGTTGTTTTATGTTTTCGTCCGTTCTTTTACGTTTTCGTCTGTTTATTTATGTTTTCGTCCATTTTTTTTACGTTTTTGTCCATTTTTTTACATTTCCGTTTGATTTTACGTTTCGTCCTTTTTTACGTTTTCGTCCGTTTTCATATGATTTCGTAAGTTTGTANTTTTTTTTTTTTTTTTTTTTTTTTTTTTCTTTTTCTTCCGTTTTTTTTTCTTTTTTTCCTTTTTTTTTTTTTTCGTCCGTTCTTTTACGTTTTCGTCTGTTTATTTATGTTTTCGTCCATTTTTTTTACGTTTTTGTCCATTTTTTTACATTTCCGTTTGATTTTACGTTTCGTCCTTTTTTACGTTTTCGTCCGTTTTCATATGATTTCGTAAGTTTGTACGTTTTTGTATGTTATTCTACATTATCTTACGAAAGAAAACAGGCAAAAACGTTAAAAATGGATGAAAACGTAAAAAAACGGACCAAAGCGTAAAATAACATACAAAAATGTAAAAAATGGATGATAACATAAAAAGACGGACGAAAACGTAAAAAAATGAACAAAAACACAAGAAAACGTAAGAAATGGATGAAACGTAGAAAATAGATGAAAACGTAAAAAAGAGACGAAAACGTAAAAAAGACAGAAACGAAAAAAATGGACGAAAACGTAAAAAAACAGACGAAAACATAAAAAGAAGTCGAAAACGTATACAAACAGACGAAAACGGATGAAAACGTATAAAAACGGACGAAAACGTATAAAAGCATATAAAAGCGTACAAAACGGATGAAACCGGACGAGAATGGATGGAAAAGGTTTATAACCGTGTAAAACGTAATAAAATCGGATGAAACGTATAAAAATAGATTAAAATGAATGATAACGTACAAAAAGGCCAAAACTGATGAATAAAACCATACAAAATGTATTAAATAGATAAAAACGTACAAAGATCCAATAGGAGGGGAAAAAAATCCTTCTCTAAGAATTTAAAAACAAAAAAACAAGAAAAATTTTCACCAACTAAACGGCACCTAAACTTTCAGAAAATATGCAATTAAATCATTAAGATTCGGCTAGTGTTATTATAGATGAGGAAGAGAAAATTGAGTTTAGAAAAAGGAAGACAAGTGAAATAAATGATTAAATAAATTAAAAAATGGCTCCCAGATTTTCGTTTTCCAAGATAACTATTTTTTTTGTGACACATAGATAGGGGTGATCACGGTCCAAAAACTGGACCGGACCGGCCAAGACCGGACCGGACCGAAGACCGAGTTAGGGAAAAACCATAGACCGAGACCGGACGGAATGTGGTCGGTCCGGTCTCGGTCCGGTCGGTCTTCGGTCGGTCCGGTCCAATTAGGCAAGATTTTGGCAAGTTTTTTCGGTTTTTTGTCGGTTCGGACCGACCGGACCAAGGACCGAATTAATGAAAAATCCTAGACCGAGACCGGACCGTCGGTCCTTCGGTCGGTCCGGTCGGTTTTTTCGGTCGGTCCGGTCCAAACGGTCGAAATGCTCACCCTTACACATAGATAAATAAAGGACACGTCATCTTTTATATAATAAAAGAATTACATCATTTCGGAGTGTTTTTGTAAAACCCTTCTCATTGAAAAAAAAATTAGACCAATAGGAGAGCTCAATTTTGCCACATAGGCAAAATCAAGCAATATGATTGGCCAATAGAAAGTCAAAATTAAATTGATTTTGGTCAATAAATTTGGTGGAGAAATTTGACTAAGAAAAAAAATCCATAAAAATATAGGTGTCAAATTTATGAAAACAAAAACTTAAAAAAAAAGATGAAGTAATTAATAAAACTTTAGTGGTTGAATTTTAAATAAATTATATAGAGCTAAGTGTAAAATTACAAGTTTCCATGTTTTTTAATAACTTTAGAAAAAACACAAATAACCCCTTACACTTTATATTCCTCATACTTTATAATATTAATTTTGTTTAAAATTACATGAGTATTAGTATTATTTAGACTTGCATCAATTAAAATATTTTTAAATGGGTAATATTGTTAGTTTTAGACTTTAATCCATTAGAATATATTTTTAAATAGGGACTCATGTTATTCTATTTAAAAGTTTAATTTATGCGTACACGGGTTTGAATATTAAATACGACTAAATTATTAGAAGGGGAATATATATATCAAATTGTAAGCACGAGTTACGGTGTTATGAAAATAAATATACACGATTCTACTTATAATAACGACTCATGAAATTGTTATTTAAAATTTATATATGAATATCCATAAAAACATAAAAACTTTACGGAGCATATTTTAACTTCATTAACGCTCATTATGTGCTACTAAACTCGCACCTTTTGTACAACATGATATCAATAGTTAAAGTTAAACAATAACATCAACATCAACCTCAGCATGTCTGTCAGTTAAAAACGTTATATAAAGCTAATTTACTCATTTTGACAAGTGATATGCTCTATTAGGCTCCACCTTCTATTTTTATTACTTTAGCAGAAAGTGTATTGTGCGTGTTGTTAAGTCCGAAAGAAATGAAGAAAAAAAAGTATATGTTTTGTGCCAATAGTTTCGAGAATTAGCTGATTGATGTTTCTTTCAGGATGTTTTATATACCAGTTGGTCCTTATGCGTTATTTGTTCGAACTTGACACATTAAGAGACTGGGAATACAAGTTCATCACCAAGTATGCTAAAGTTGTAACCATAAAACCCCCGAAACTACACCTGATGCATCAACTACGGATTTACTTTGAAGGTTACTTAGAACATATATTTGATATAATAATTTGCTTATATGGTATATGTGTTTATTGAATTTTAAAATCAAGTTGTCTCTTGAATTTTCATATACTCAAACGGCTAACTCACATAATCCCAAGTTAACGTTATATAAATGCCTTTGTCTCAGGCACTGATATGTGTTGCATTAACCTTATTCCAAAGTTGCAACAAAAAAACAAATCTCACAAGTATTTGATGAGTTAATTGCTTTTGAATTTGTTGTAATAGAATAATGATGATCTAGAAAGAGATGTAACTAATGTGTCTCCTTCACTTGAAAATTTGCTGCGAAAAGAATGAGCCGGTTTACTAAAGTAGGACTTGCTTAAGTTATTGGAGTTTGGGACTGTTATTTTCTACTAATTATAGTACGTTTTTAGAGAGTTTTGGGACCGTCTTGATAGTTAGATTCAGTGGTGATTAGGATTGTTTTAATGGCTGTCTTAATAGTTATTAAAGGGTTTTTATGATTGTTTTAATTAGAGAATTCAAGGTGTTTGAGACTGTTTTTAATAGTTGAATTGATGGGTGCTTGAAACTGCCTTGATAGCTGAATTCAAGGGTGTCTAAGACTATTTCAATTGCTAAATTTAGGGGTGTTTGGAACTGTAATAATAGCCGAATACAGGGGTGTTGCGACTGTTTTTAATAGGCATTGTTATTGCAAAATAAATTTGACTTATACTAAATTAATAGATGTAAAGTTCAAAACATTTTAAGATAATATATTCGGTATTAAATACTTGATAAAAAATTTTATGTCAAAACCCCGTGCGTGCACGGGTATTATAACTAGTAACTTTGAAAAGGAAAAAAATGCCACCCGGTTGCGAATGACTTATATGGACGGTTTTGTGAATAAAATGACCTTTCAACTACAATGACTATACTAGATATTTTATGAAAATAGAATGACCTTCAGGTTCAACCCAAAATGATCGCTATATGTGGGTCATGTTTGTTTGGAACATCAATCACGTCGTGTTGAGAAATCTAAAAGATGTTCATACTTATTAGTGTGGAAGTTATTTGTAACGGGGCTGTTTGATAAAACTGAATAATTTAGCACTGAATAAATCATGGATGCTGAATTATTCAAAGACTCTGAATGAGCTTGGTTCTGAACAAAAATTAACGTTTGATAACTGCTCTGAATCGAAATTCAAAATTACTGTATTGACCTTCATTTTGATATATGGCCAAATGATACATAAGTATTTATTGGTGTCATACATTAGTAAACTTTAAAATGTGATATATGGCCAAATTGATATTTGATTGAAATGATCTTTTATCACAGCTTAGTTCACATAACTTAAATTATAAATGTTCATTCAAACTAAACCATAATGATACAACACAATAGTAAAATTAGAAGTTTTTATATTGCGTGACATCATTCAATTTACATGCTTTATTGCTTCAATTCACCAACCTCATACCATAAACACTTGATCAAATTACAGGATTGGGCAGTAAAATGTGATTGAACGTCAAAGTCTCATTGGCGCATTTCATCGAGCATGTGGTGTTCATAAAATAATAATTTAAAGATTCACATAATAATTTAACACCAAGACACCAAATAAAAGATGTTGCAACCAAAAATATCCAGCAAATGATGTTTTAATCTACTGTCTTCATAGTTAAAGTCAAAGGATTTGGGTTGATGATATATATATAGGAGTGATTGATTAATATTTAATAAATAAAGAAGGGTAGGATGGGCATAAGATGAGGACTGAATGATTTTGCATCCTTTTTGCCCTGAACGATTACGAGGCTTCTAGATTCATTCAGTGTCACTTGTGTTTTTATCAAACAAGAATACATTTGACCGATGCAGAGGTTCCTCACTGAATCACCTAATTAAGAGGCTATCAAACATGAATTTCTTTACACTTTCTTAAGTGTGAGAAATTGGGTGTTACAATTAACTTCCACACTTACGAGTGTAGATATTTGGGAAAATTGTCTAAAAATACATTGAACTTTCAACTTTTTACTATTGTATGCATTGAACTTTTTTTTTTCCTATTGTATGCACAAACTTTCTTAATCATCCTATTGTAACAATATTACGGGTGTGTTTATGACGTGGCAATACTTAATCACACTAATTACGGTGTAATTAATAGAATAAAAACCCGTAATATTGTTACAATAGGATGATTAAGAAAGTTTGTGCATACAATAGGAAAAAAAAGTTCAATGCATACAATAGTAAAAAGTGGCAAGTTCATTGTATTTTTAAACAACTTTCCCTAGATATTTCTCCACAAGTGCGATTCTTTTTTTATACTCCGCATAATTATAAGTGTGAAAAACATATTGTTTTACAATCTTTTTTTAACACTAATTAATTTAACTAATATTTACACATTATTAAGTGTTGATAAACAAATAAAATTCTACACGCATTTTTAAAATATAGAAACAAAAGTGTGTAGATTACTAGATTGTATTATTATTATTATTATTATTTTGTAGTGAGTCATTTATTTCTGCCTTCTTCAAAAACTTCTTGAAAGATTACAGAATTAGTTAAACCCTTATCATAGACAAGTATATTGGTAGGATGATTGTCGCATTATCTCCTTGCTCGATATAATTTAGACCTCATACCAATTCATAGCTTGCGAGCTTCAGAAGCTCAAGCCTAGATTTGACCTTAAGTAGAACCTTGCTTCTATTATTATAAGCTCCAGGACTCTTAAGAAAGCTCAAAACTTGCATATACGAACTTTGAACCTAAATCGATAAAGTGAGTATGCAACAGAACCTTATACATAGGAAATGCTTTAAAACGTAGAAAATGCTATAAGTTCATCAATATTTTTTAGTATCAGAGTATTGATCCTTATTAAGAATGCTCAAAAGTCAATAAGAAACTATACTATATATCAATTTTGAAGTAATCCAAACCCGCAGACCAATTCCTAGTCCATATTCCACATGGCAGATAGTCATTGTATAGAAACACATGATGCACACCTACTAAATAAACATCAAACAGGACTCATTCACCATTTATTACAGCAAGCACGGTGATCTACCTTCAGTTGTCACCATGGAACCAACACCGGTGCACACCCTGGACTTTATCGGAGTCCTCACCGAGTCAAGGAAGATCATCAAAACCAGCTACACACACTTCCTCACCTTATCTCTCCTCTTCCTACCACTATCTATCTCTCTCGTCACTGGTCACACTCTTCACCTCTCTGAACACATCTCCATCATCGATCACAGAACTGTAATCTATGAGCTCATCTACATCCTTATTGCCTACATGCTCACCATCTGTGCCATATCCATGATCACCTACAGCACACACCAAGGTTTCTTGGGTAAACCTGTCAGTTTCTTGACCTCCTTCAAGTCCTTAGCCATATCATTCTTCCCTATTGTTTCGACAGCAGTCCTAGCTAACGCTCTTCTGTTTCTTATCTTGTTGAGTTTCCTCGTGTTTGTTGGATCACTTCTTATGTTTGGACAAACCGTGGGATTTGTAACCGATTATGATTCGGTTTACTTTTTGTCATTTTCAGTTATTGTAGGTGTAGTTTTGTTTGTGGTAATGATGTATTTTTATGTGAATTGGTCGTTGGTTTATGTGGCATCTGTGACGGAGTCGAAATGGGGGTTTGAGGCTTTAACGAGGAGTTGGTATTTAGTTAAAGGGATGAGATCGGTTTCGTTGAAATTGTTGTTGTTTTATGGGGTTATAGAGGGGCTTTTGGTGGCTATATATTCGTATATTCTGATGAAGTATGGGTTGGGTAACTGGACATCTGTGTTTCATATTATTTATGGTTCGGGTTTTCTTATGTTGCTGATGCTTCAAAGTAGTGTTGCGATTACGGTGTTGTATAATTACTGTAAGGCTTTACATGGGGAATTGGTAATTGAGGTTGCTGAGGGGTTTGTGTGTGATTACGTTACTTTAGGTGATGATGGTGAGAAGGTTCCTCATATTGTTACGATTGTCACAACTTGACGGTCGTGGTTACCTGGTTGTTTCGTGTAAAAGTGTTTTGTTGTGTGTAATATATCTCAGTATTTTGTATGTATATTATATAGAGTGTGTGACTGAGATAGAATCCTGTAAAGACATGTTGACTGTGTTCGATAATATATATAGTGATCGATTCATATTTTGAATGACCGAGCACATCATAACTTGGCCTTTTGGCCCCGAACCAAATCTGGACGGATTGTTAGTTCTTAATTAAACCCTTGTGCATCTGCAGGTTCAAATATTAATCACACAACTGATCGATTACAAAGTTCTAAGCATTTAGTAATATAAGTTACATAGCCAACGGCTCCTTGGTCTAGCAATATCCTGTGCCGCTAATCCGTTTGGTGAGGGCTCAACAACTGTCTAAAACGTTGTTTTTGAGGCATCAATTTATCGTCATAATAGTAATTTAGTACTAACTATAAAACTATATACAGTAGTCAATTTATGTTAGAAGGGGTAACAAACACATGAAAACAAAAAGAACATCTTTTGATTAAACCTTTCTAATTTCTAATGTATATGCTTGTACTGTAACTAGCTAAAAAGCATCCAAAGCCGCACCAATGACAAAAAGCTCACTATCTATACATGCACTGTTACAAAAATCACCATGGCAGCAACCACAACTTTCATCCCATTTGTTCTTCCTCTTCCTTTCTACCAATCCTACACCATTAGGGGCTTCAATCTTCACAGCTATGCGAACGGAAGGTGCTTTCACATTTTTATTCTTTGTTTTCATCATTACCCATCTCTCCATTTCCATGTTTGGCGACTCAAAAACACCTCTCCAAGACACCTCGGATCTTCCAAGGAGCTGTGATCCTCCAAACAATGCAGGTGCGCTGCTGCTCCAGCGAAGCTCCAAAACAATTGTTCCATGAATGATCATGTCCATGGATTGCTTAGTACCTATGCAATCTAAGGAGAATGACTCGTTCCAAGAAAAGCTTCCATTTGGAGAAACTGCTCGGCTATCTATTCGCACCCTTTTGTTGTTTCCGGAAGAAAGATAGCATCTAATAAATAAGCAACCCTTGGAATTGCCAACTTGGATGTTTTTCGCATTTATAATCTTAAGTCCAAACTGAAGATATGATAAAGCTTTTAGTGCATCCATTTCTGTATGGATTAAGTGCGATGACTTTTTAGTTAGTAGGAGAGGTAAGCTCTGATGCACGGAAACGCCTAGAAGGCTCAAGTTCCCGTTTGGGAACGCCATGGGAACGGAAACGCCATAGAAACGTCTCCGAAACGTATCCAACACGTATCCATAAACGTTTCTGTAATATGAGCCGTATCGGGCCACGTTTCTGTATTTACCAGCCTGTTCCAAGAAGTTTCTATTGGGTTGCATGGGCTTTTTGTATTCTAAACGGCTTAATACCCAAGCGTCGTACACATTAGGTCTTCTATATCTTATATAAACACCCAACAGATCGTTGCTCATCAGTCATCACAATACATAATAATCTTCGACTATTGTCAAGGAATCCGACGAATGATGAAAAGATGTGGGATGTGGGTGGAGATGCTTTTGATTCGATGGAAGATGTAGGGTTTTTGGAGTTTGCCGAACTCTCACTAGATGAACCTGAATTTGAGAATGATATTATTGATAATTAATTAAGTTTGAAATATGTAGTAGTTTTTGGAGTTTACAATTTACATTAATATTTATCTATTTTGGATTTTCTTTAATATATATTGTTAATTTTTTATATTTTTTTATTGCCGTATCTATGCCGTTCCCGTATCTTGAATTTTTTATTTTGCCGTTTCCCGTTCCCGTATCGTTCCCGTATCCCTTTGCCGTTCCCGTTTCCGTGCAACATAGGAGGTAAGTCGTTTTTTGAGTATTTTGTTGTCTAAGAATTGAAGATTATATATAGATAGGAGTAGCACAAACATATAATGGGTTATGAAAGTCTAGAAAAATCAACCCACCGAGCGTTTGTGATTGAATGTTTAGTGCATACTTAACAAATATTTCTGAAGGATTGTGAGATCCTTTCTATGTTAATTATATCAGTCGGTGATGATAACATAATAAGTGGTTTTAAGTAAGATAAAAGATCATGAAGATCGAGATCTTTGTATTGTGTATGACAGTGGTTTCTTGAGTATATTAGTTGCATGTCACTTTCACCAGATTATGATGGTCAACGTGAATATGTTATAAGTTATAACTTATAAAGATAAGAACAACTTTTATCCAAAAACACATTTGACAATTAATAACATCCTTTGTAATTTTAAACGTTTATAATTCTTATCAGAAATGAATCAAAGGATTACAAAAAATAGTTGTTGAACACTATCCCGATTAAATGACAAATAAAACTCTCATAATATGAACAACACAAATATGCTAGCTTAGCTTTGTGTGTTCTTAGGATAAGAGGATCCTATCAACTATAATACAATTGTATCATTTTTATTTGTTTAGATCTCTAACTATCTCTATACAGACTTTGTGTTTAGATAGATGGGCAAAGGTGAAGTCACATTTGTGCACTAGGTTATGTGTCCAGCATCTAGTGGAAGAGTAAGGGCCCGTTTGGTTTGTAGTTGAGTTTAGGATTAAGATTTAGATTAATTAGATTTGAATTTGGATTTAGATTTGGATTTGGATTTGAATTTTGTTAAAAGTTGTTCGTTTTGTGTGTTAGGATATAAAATAGGGTTGAGATTTATATTTATTTTAATATTAAAATAATATATTTTGTCATGACTGTACATGCATGTGTGGATAGAATCAATTGAAAGAAAAGAATAAAACAGAGAGAGAAAGTAAATAGTAACTTTTGTCAGAAAAGTAAGGGTACAAGGCATGATTTGTGTATGCCCTCAAACGTGGGGTTCAATCCCACTTTCAAAACCCTTCCTCTTCAACCAAACAAATAAATTTACCGTGAGTCCCAAATGCAAATCCAAAATCCAACAACCAAACGGGCCCTAAATCTTTCCACATGATCTTTTGTAGGTAGCTTCATCTCCTATGTATTGTAGTGAATAGTTAATTCAACTGTTCACCTTTTTAGCAACCACTTTTGTACTTGTTTGAATTTCATTTTGCTTTTTTTGCTTTTAGGAAGTTCCCGCCCATATTTCAAGTCTCTATTTTAGAGATAGATCAGAGTATTCAGAGTCAGGGAGACTTTGCTGGATCCCAGTGACTTTGATATTGTTTATAGCTCACGTAATTTACTCACTCACACCGTATCAGTGAGGTAAAGTGTTTCTTCAATTGAAATTCAACGTCTCTTAAGCTTGTTGTTGATTGAACTTTATACAACACTCGCTGATTTTTACATCAGTGAGTTACACACTCACTGATTCTTTAACACAGTCACTTTTTCTCCAATGAATGAATTAGGCTATTTTATGTTCAAATGCTTGTAAGGCGCAATTGGGTCAAATTTTGACCCAACAGATTACTTGTTATTTGGTAGTTTTACCATAAGCGAAAGACATGTCTCTCTTCATATGTTAGTTAAAGAATTTGTTAGGAAGTAACCTTGATCGATCTTGTGGTGAAATTTTACTGCTAAGGATTGACATCACTAATAATGGCTTTACTCTACAATAGGTTTCTCTACATGTCATAACGATCTTGGTTTTATTAGATAGATACAGCCCAAGCCCGACGTGGGATTAGTTTCAATTAAGGTTACGTTATCTTATGTATTATGCATTATAAATACTTGATAAATAAACATAAAACCTTACTGGGTTTTCATTATCTAACATGTAATCGGAGCGGGTCTGTTCCTCAGACCTTGGTGACTACGTTGAGCCGCCTCCTCTATGCCACCCCGTCAAACTCTAGCCGCCACGATGAAGATTAATCTACGCTTGCTGTCGGATGTCGTCATCAAAACTAATTATTTGCTTTACTGCTTTTGCTTTGCTACCGTTTTGTTTTGATCTTGCCGTTAGCTGCAGATGAAGATTTGTCTCTGCTTGCTGACGAACGTCTTCATCAATAAAACTTTTATTGCTTTACTGTTATTTAGCTTTCTCATCCAATCCGAGCTTTCGCCATTTCGCCGCTCGGATTACGGGAGGAGTATTAGATAGATATGGCCCAAGCCCGATGTGGGGTTTTGGTGCATTAGAGTTAGGTTATCTTATGTATTATACATTACAAATATTTGATAAATAAACAATACCTTACGGGCTTTACATCATTCAACAGGTTTAGGTAAACTTACTATACAATATGTAGTGATATCAATTAGATTTAAGATCATTTGAGAACCAAACTTCTTTTACATATCAAGGGACTAATCTCCACCATCCATCTTCCCTCCATCTTTATTTGATCTAATGGATGAGATTAATCCCAACAATTTAAAAAACCCACTTACATCCTTTTTTTTTCAAATATTAATATCTTTCAAACCGTTAATCGTTAAGCGAAAAAAAATATACCGTTACGACGAGCATTTACTTATCTTTCTATAGACGGGCACTTTGATATACTTTCGACAAAAAAAAAAAATCGTTTTTTTACTTTTTTTTTCGTGGCCGAGAAAATCATATATGATATGTATATGTATCATATATGATATATCATATGATATGTATCATACTCCCTCCGTCCCAAAATTATTGTCCAGTTTGAATTTTCAAAGTCAAACTGATTCAACTTTGACCATAAATATATATATTTTTATTATATAATAATTGATGAAAAATAATACCATTGAAAAGTACAGTTAAAACTCAATCCATTTATATATTTTGCATCAAATATTATGTAACACCCACAAAAATATTTAAGGTCAAAGTTAAAGACAAAAGACTAAAAAAGTCAATAGTGGACAATAAATTTGGGACGGAGGGAGTATATGATTTTCTCGGCCACGAAAAAAAACGTGAAAAAAACGAAAAAAAAAAATTTTTGTCGAAAGTATATCAAAGTGCCCGTCTATAGAAAGATAATTAAATGCTCTTCGCGATGGTGTAATTATTTTCGCTTAACGATTAACGGTTTAAGAGATATTTAAATTATAAAAAATTGGTGAAATATTAAAATGCTTTTAATCTCAACATTAATTTCTTTTTAGATGGATGGTAAGAATGAGTCTATGTAAGAAAAGTTTAGTATTTAATATAACTCTCCTTTATATGTTCTACTATTTTACACTACAAATAACATGGTACACATAGAGCATTCACCATTAAAAATATTCTACACCTTTCATGTAAATTCATGTATCCAGATACACAATCAAGATGGCTGAAAACTCGTCAGAAACTACACTACGCTTCTCGACTTGTTTTGAATGTTTAGAAATGAGGAAATATAAATAAGATTTATGTATATATGGTGTTTGTAACCAATTCATATACACAAAATCATACCATACAGCAAACTAAACACTGGTCAAGAAGATCTTAGCTTGGAAAAGAAAAAGATCAAAACTGATAATAAAACAACCCTCCCGGCCAATATGCTGGCTACTTTAACCCAAATATATGCTGATCAAACAAAATCTTATCGTATCACTATCTAAGGACAAGTAAACGATGTTATGATTTACATGCATTACAACATCTCTAAAACAATTATTAAACTGAAAAGCTTAGTGTTAAATATATACAGATTGATTCCGGTATCTAATACTACTTGAATCTGTAATCTAGTAATTAGTGGAACTAAACACTTTTATTGAATTAAATAAATAAAAGTATTGATGAATCATGGGCTAATTAGTGGAGTTAACACTTTTTACTTTGCCAAAGCCAATGACAACAATTTTGGTGCTCGAGTTAACTGCTGTCGAAGCTTAGTGCTGTAGTTTAATTTTTTTTTTTTTTTTTTTTTTGAACGGCGAACTTCATTAAAAAACGGCGAGCCCTCAAAGCAAGGACCGCCAAGAAACAATTACATCAAATACAGAGGAAACACAACCCAATCCTTCCAAAGAAGGGAGATAAACCTAGTGCTGTAGTTTAATATACTTCAGGGTAACTACGTCCATATATACAAACTAAGGGTTTTTATATGTAAACACGTCCATATTAAAATAATAACCTGATCGAAAAAGTATGTAGTAATATTGTTGCATTTCATGACATTCTATATATTTGTTTAAGTTTCATCCAGTTACAACAAAAATAAATCGATTTTGAGCCTCCAAATTGATCTTGGTGCAAGAGTTAACATTTGTGTAAATGCTATAGATGAGACAAATATAGTAGTGAAAGAAAAGGAGATGCTAAAAGGCATTTACAAATTACAAACTAATTAGTGCTAGAAGATTTGATAAGGAAAAAAGAATACAACAATCAGTAGTAACTATTTGTTAATCTATGATTTTAGTTAGATTATGGAGTGAAATGTGTAGTACAAGTGGCTAGCGTCTTATATGTTCTGCTCACTAGCGAACCCCTGCAGTTTGATCCCGGTCCAACAATAGCTTAGATATAGTGGGTCAGGTGGCCCAACGACTCTAGAACAGGTTACGTGTGGACGACGTTCGGTTAGAGTAGGAAGGTGGTCCAACGGGTTATATGTTAGGCTCAATAGCGATCCCTATGGTTGAGCCCAATGTGTATAGCGCGGATGGTGCAACCCAAGGTTGATCCCGTCCGATGATTTCTCTACGACGTTCAGATAGAATGGGTCAGATGGCACAAAGACTCTAAAATTGGTTGCGTGTGGATGCCGTTCAGTTAGAGCGGGGCAAGGGGCCCAACAACTATACAACTGATTGCGTCACGTATTGTTGTATGGGAGGCCTAATGTAGTCTTGGGCCATGTATTCTCAGTTGGTTTTAGATTGATACCCCTATGTAGACTTATATGTTGGACATGTTTGGCTCTGTAGCGATCCCTAACGACTTGTATCTGTTGAGCCCGTAGGTGTATAGCACAGGTGGCGCAACCCCATCTTGATCCCGGTCCAACGATAGCTCAGTTAGAGCACATCACGCCATTAAGATAGAGTGGGCCAAGTGATCCAACTACTATAGCACAGGTTGTGTGCGGATGCCGTTCGTTTAGAGTGGGGCAGGTGGCCCAACGGCTCTAGAACACATTGTGTATCACTGTAGGGGAGGCCCAATGTAGTATTGAGTTTGAGGGGAGGACTGTTGGTGCAAACCCCAACCCACATCGTAAATAGAAGTATTATAAATGCCCAAATGTAAGCTAGATGAGCTACACCATCTATTGTCAATTGGTTTACAAATGCATCATGATTTTTTGTGCCTCTACGATATGCAAATTGCCAAAGCCTATAGCTGGTTTGCCACGATCGAGTACTCAAGGGCGGAGCTACATGAGGACCGGGAAGGGTCCCGGCCCCCCTAGGCCTAAACCCGTTAATTAGTGTATTTATTTGTGATTTCATGTGTTAAATTATTTTTTTTTTTCATCTCAACGCTCCCATCTAATGTTTTTCCGGAAAAAAATTTGTTTCGGCCCTCAAACACAATATTTTTTCTAGCTCCGTCACTGCGAGTACGTTTAACTTACAGCTGTGTTAGGTTGCATTGTCTCAGTCACCAACTTATATTTGAGCACTTCTTTTGATGTTGAAATTAATCAATGGACTTGATCCAGACTTGCTTTGTACATGCTACCTAACACAGTCGGCCAGAACATGTAATAATGTAGGGTTAAGGATATCATGAAATGACCCAACTTTAAAGACCAATAGCTGTTCCTTTATAAAGTAATTTCAATACTCACCATGATCGTGTTTTGTACATGCTAACTTAATTTTTTCATTTTTAATACTTGAAACGTGGGTGGTTTAATTTTTTCCATAGGTGTTTGTGTAATAGTTGGTCAGTTTCTTTGAAAGTTGTTGAGAGCGAGTCTAATTGGTACTTATATATAGTCAGAAGAGTTAGGATCAAATGAGAAGAAAAACTAAAATGAGAAGGATGAGAAGAAACCACAACCACACATTTGAGATGCACCTACAAAAATAGATGCATCTCTCCTTAAATTTCTCCCTCTTATTTGAATTGTGTGGTTGAAAACTTTTCTCACTCTTCTCATTTTATTTTTTCTTCTTACTAGATACATTCCCATAGTCAGAATGGTTCAAATAGGTGAATGGTTTAAACTTTAAACGTCATTCATAGGGTACTAAAGGCCTGAGCTAGGATCAAATGAGAAATATAATTAAGATGAGAAGAATGAGAAGAAACCACAACCACAAATATTAGATGCACTTACAAAAATAGATGCATCTTCCTATTATTTCTCCTTCCTTATTTAAAATACATGGCCACAATTGTTTCTCACTCTTCTCATTTCAATAATTCTTCTCACTAGATCCATACTCCTAAAGGCCTTACAAACTTAATTGGTTGTTTAAAGCATACTCAAAGGTTTTACATGCTCAGACCATTTTTTTTTTTTTTTTTTTTTTTGTGCAAAGGTGAAATATATTAACTTCCAAAATCAAACTGTACAAAATTTAACAAGGAATACAAAACAGAATTGGACAGACCCAATTCTTGATACAAACATAGCTAGAAACTATTCAGCAAAACATCAAGCTTACTAAAGCTCAAAGTCAACAGATATCTGACAAAACAACTAGCACTTGATCTCAAAGCATATGTTTTGTTTCAGCATTCCAGATAAACTATTGTATTCCTTCTCAAAGCATATGTTCTGCTCAGACCATTTTTGAGCTTAACCAACTTTTAGTTGCTTGTTGCATGCCAAACCTTGGAAGTTTAAGCCTAGGTTTGAACTAAACTATGAACCTTGCTGCCTCTACTTGTACTATTCAAGTTTACTCACTATAGAAAATTGCTCGAAACTTACATACAGAGACTTGAACCTTGCCGAAAAACATGAGTATGTGGTAGAATCTTATATGCAGATAGAATCTTACATACAGATAATTATGATTGGGTGTGGAAGTGGAGAAGACAAGTTAGGGATGGAAGGGAAGCATCAGACCTAGCTATGCTCTTAGATGAAACTCAAGGGGTGTCTCTCTCGGAAAATGAAGACGGTTGGAGATGGCTATTGGATAGTTCTGGAAAATTCTCTGTAAGTTCAGTCCGTGTTGCGGTTGATAAATGTAGATTGCCCACTACAGATCTTCACACTAATTGGAATAATTTTGTGCCTTCTAAAATCAACATACTGATTTGGAGAGCAAACAAAAAGAAGGGCTCACATTTTTTTCAACATACCGAAAGTGAGCCACTCATATTTCGTTTCTCTTTGGTGAGTGCTCACTTAGTTACAGGAATGAGGATGAAAGGTGAGTGCTCACACTCACTCCGTCCAGCCTCATAGCTCAAGTTTTATTGAGCTATGGAGGAGACCAAGTATTCATCTTTTAATTTATTTTTNCTCTCTCGGAAAATGAAGACGGTTGGAGATGGCTATTGGATAGTTCTGGAAAATTCTCTGTAAGTTCAGTCCGTGTTGCGGTTGATAAATGTAGATTGCCCACTACAGATCTTCACACTAATTGGAATAATTTTGTGCCTTCTAAAATCAACATACTGATTTGGAGAGCAGAAAGAGATAGATTGCCGACAAGAATCAACCTAGACTCACTGGGAATTGATCTGCATTCTCTGTTATGCCCGATGTGTGATACCGAATGTGAGTCATTGGAGCACGTTCTAGTCTCTTGTCAATACTCGTCTTCGGTGTGGCAAAGGGTATTTTCGTGGTGGAGGTTTGGTATGGATTTGAATCCTTGTTTGAGAGATATCACTCGCTTTGTTCAGAATCTCAGTTCTCGTAAGAAGGGCATGCTCAAACCAATCCAACTGAAATGCTTTGAGGTTGCCGTCTTCTCCACCGTTTGCAATTGGGTATTATGGAAGAGTCGTAACTCTAAAATCTTTACTATTGGATCTAAAAGTCCGAATAGCTTTGATTTATTTCATGACGTTCAAAGTGTTTCTTTTTGTTGGATTAATAACCGATGCACCAATTTATCTATCGATTGGTCCATTTGGTTATCTGATCCACTTTCTGCTTGCTTGCCAAATGTAATTGATAGCTTGTAAAAGTTTTCCATTTCCTAGCTTCTCGCTAGGGGTGGTATTTTTTGTTTAATAAATTTCTTTGTTGTCCAAAAAAAAATATATATATATATATACATATATATATATATATATATATAGAAAAGGCTCAAAAAATTTAAATCTTATTTTTTAATAAGTTTTTTTTACTTAAAAAAGATTTGGTATAAGAAGATTTATTTTCATCTAATTTTAGATGTCGACAATATAGACACACTGCACTAAATACAAATAATAACAGGTAGCCTGTGAGACCAATTCCTGGCCCATATTCCACCTGCCAGATAGTTACTGCATACTAACTTACACCTCAAGCAAACAGCACACAAACTATATAACATCAAACACAAATTATTCATCATTTGTTCGAGCCACCACCGTGATCTAAAGTCTATTCTCACCATGGAACTAACACCGGTGCACATCCTGAATCTAACCGGAATACTCACCGAGTCAAGGAGGATCATCAAAGCCAACTACACACACTTCATCACCTTATCCCTCTTCTTCCTTCCACTATCTATCCCTCTCATCACCTGTCCTGCCCCTCACCTCTCCAACCATCTCTCCACTGCCGATCAAAAAACTATAATCTATCAACTCATCTACATCCTGATCGCCTACACCTTCACCCTATATGCCATAGCCACGATCACGTACACCACACACCATGGTTTCTTGGGTAAACCGGTCAGTTTCTTTGCCAGCCTCAAGTCACTAACATTCACCTTCTTCCCGATCCTTTCAACCGCAGTTGTAGCTAGCACCGTTATATTTTTGAACTTGTTAAGTTTCCTCATGCTTGTTGGATCAGTTCTTATGCTGGTACAAAACATTGGGCTTGTAATTGATTACAATTCGGTTTACATCATGTTGTTTATAGGTGTGACTCTAATCATGATCATGATCTATTTCCATGTGAATTGGTCACTTGCTTTAGTGGTGGTGGTTGTGGAATCGAAATGGGGATTTGGAGCTTTGATGCGGAGCTCTTATCTAATGAAAGGGATGAGATCAGCTTCTTTGTTATTGTTATTATATTTCGGAACTTTTAGCGCGCTATTTGTGTGGATTCTTAGGGACAGTCTGCATGAGCTTAGAATCTGGGCGTTTGTATTATTTACCATACTTGGTTCGAGCTTCATGATTTGGTTTTTGCTCCATAGCGCTGCTGCAAATACTGTGCTGTATAATTACTGCAAGGCTTTGCATGGTGAATTGGCTATTGAGATTGCTGATCAGGGGTTTGATCACGAGTATGCTAGTTTGTCACCCGGTGATGAGAAGGTCTCTCATGCAGTTACTGTTGTCACAACTTGATGACCAAGGTTTGCAGGCTGATCGTTCAATTCCATACTTCCATATATATGTTTACTGTGCTTAAATTAAATGGTCTTGTTTTATGTTATTATGGTGACGGGGAAAGGAAATTTAAGTTCAAATTTAAACGTGCTATGGTGTCTAAATAAGTCGATTGATTAATTGTAACGGGTTATTAAACTAGAAGGTCACAATACCTTTATAAATATCTAGTTTAGTGATTGCATTTTTTTATTTTTGAAAAGATCATTGTATAACTAAACTTTCAGAAAATATGCAATTAAATCATTAAGATTCGCGTATCAGACTTATAAATATAAATTCCACATTATTATTTTTAATGCCACATCATTTAATTATGTTGTTTCCACATGATATGCCACATAGAAAACGAACAGTGGGTAGTAGTGTTATAGATGAGGAAGAGAAAATTGAGTTTAGAAAAAGGAAAGGCAAGTGAAATGAATGATTATAAATTTGAAAATGGCTGGCAGATTTACGTTTTCTAAAATAACTACTACCTCCGTCACATATTTATCGTCTATCTTTTCTTTTTCAGTTGTCCAAAATTAGTTGTCTACTTCAATAAATATATTATAAATCAAATTTACCATATTACCCTCATTTGTGGTTATTATTACAAACTTTAAAGAAGTTGAAAATTAATTGGTTAAGGGTAAAACTGTCTTTGTGCAAAAAGTAGAAAAGAGGAAGCTGTAATGATGATGTTTTTCTTAAACTGTGTGTTTTGTCTGTGAAGAATAATTTTGGGACGGAGGTAATATTTTTTTGAGACATATAGATAAATAAAGAACACGTCATATTTTTGAACAGGAAAAAATGCCACCCGGTTGCGAGTGACTAATATGGATGGTTTTGTGAATAAAATGACCTTTCAACTACAATGACTAAACTAGATATTTCATGAAAATAGAATGACCTTTAGGTTCAATAACCCAAAATGATCACTATATGTGGGTCATGTTTGTTTGGAACATCAATCATGTCGTGTTGAAAAATCTAAAAGATGTTCATACTTATTAGTGTGGAAGTGATTTGTAACACCTAATTTCTTAACACTTAAAGTGTGAGAAATTAGGTGTACAATTAATTTCTACCCTTACAGTTAAGTGTAGATATTTCTCCACAAGTGTGATTTTTTTTAATATAATTATAAGTGTGAAAAATATATTGTTTTACAAATTTTTTTCAACTTATTAATGTAACTAATTTTATACATTATTAAGTACTAGTTGGATACCCGCGCACAGCGGCGGCGAAAAAAATATAGTTATAATAGAAATATACCGAATGAATTGCTAATTCAACTCTCCCATAATACCCGCTTAGTGAATTCATTACACAACACTCCGAAAATATATCTGTTCATTGTATGTGTTTGTTTGGGTTTCTCGTAACTTTCCCGTGACATTATTATTCTCGCATAAGACCCTCACAATTTTTTACCCGTCAAACACTCCCCCAAAAGTTATAATTTTGACGAATCAAGTTTGTATTGATTTAAATAAAGGTTAAAGTTGTAAAAATATCAAAATAACCCATTAAAAATGCAAAAACTAAAAACTTATAAAAATATATCAAAATGGATGTTGAATTAAAGAACACAAAATTTTAAAAAATATGATGAAATTAGATCATTAAAAAAGTAAATAGATCAAAAGATATTTCAATTTGAAAGTAAAGGTGAATTTTTAGTTGAGAAGTGACACATGTCACTCCATAATTGGAGCTCCTTATCTTAATTTTTGATGGAGCCCACAACTTAAATGCTTTATATAGTAGTATAGACTAATAAACAAATAAAATTTTACACACATTTTAAAAATATAGAAATAAAAGTGTGTAGATTGTATTTTTTTTTTTTTTGTAGTGAGTCATTTATTTCTGCCTTCTTCAAAAACTTCTTGAAAGATTACAGAATTAGTTAAACCTTATTAATTATTATAGACAAGTATATTGGTAGGATGATTGTCGCATTATCTCCTTGCTCGATATAATGTAGAACTCATACCAATTCATAGCTTGCGAACTTCAGAAGCTCAAGCCTAGATTTAACCTTAAGTAGAACCTTGCTTCTATTTGTATAAGCTCCAGGACTCTTAAAAACGCTCAAAGCTTTGCATATACGAACTTTGAACCTAAACCGATAAAGTGAGTATGCAACAGAACCTTATACATAGGAAATGCGTTAAAACGTAGAAAATGCTACAAGTTCATCAATATTTTTTAGTATCAGAGTATATATTGATCATGTTAGAAGGTGACTTAAACTTTAAGGGTTGTTTGGTAAATTTGTGACTTGTCGTACAAGTTTGGTTAGAATTTGGAAACTAATCTATGACGGTTAGTTTTGCCTATATATAGGGATTGATTGCTTTAGAATTCTTTGTACCTTTTGAATAATAGTTTGGTACCTTTTGAATTTGTAGTTGGTACCGTTTGAATTTGTCTTTGAAATTTGGTTTTGTAATTTTGTTTGGTATTTGAATAAAGCTTCCGCTTAGTTTGTTCGAATTTGTTTGTTTGTTTCGTTCGTTTGAATTATCAACAAATGGTATCAGAGCTAGGTTTGTTTTAGCCATGAAGAAAAAGAAAAGAAAAAAAGTTTGTTTTGGGTTCGTGTGTATTGAACTTCGACTGTTTTGGGATTGAAGAACTTTTTGGGTGCATCTGAATTTGAAAGTCGAATGTAATGATTAGTTTTTGGTTCATTGTTTTGCATCCAGAGAATCATTATGATAAATATTCTTGGAAGAAGTTTTGGTCGTGGGATTTTTGTTTTTGACTTCGACTTTGTTATTCGGTGTTTGGGCCACAACAGTTTCAAAATTCTACTTTGTATTAGTTTTGGGCCTATTTGGTAAAATTGGTATTTGTCTTGAAGTACACCGTATTTGAATTTGAATGGGGAATTAGGACCATAATTCTTATCGTAATAAGTGGGCCATTAGAATTATTATCAAGTATCATATTTGGGGCGTTTGAATTAAAGTTCGTTCGTCAAGTTATTTATTAACTTGAATTTGTTTGATACTTGGATAATAAGTTTGAATTTGGACCGTAATACTTATCGATAAGTGGGTCATTAGAATTTGAATTTGGTATTTGGAATTTGAAGATCGATTTGGTGTTTGAAGACTTGGTTATAATCGGGTCGTTTAGAATTTGTTCGATCGTTTGAAATTTGTTCGTTTGAATATTTGGATCTTAATTCGTCGGGCTTTTGAAGTTGGTTGTCCGAATTTGATTGTCTTTGTTGAAGATCGTTTGAGCTGATTTGGTTTTGTTTGGTTGGCCGAATTTGAATTTGTCGGTTAACGTTTGATTGTTCATTTTGAAGTTATCGGCGTTTGTTTTGGATTGAATTTGCTTTGGATCGATTTTGTATTGGATTGCTTTTGGGAATCGGTCGTTTGATTTGAATTTGGCTAGCATCTTTGGCATTTGGATTTTGGAATTCGGAATTTGGAACTTTGAATTTGACTTGAAGCCGGTAGAGGAGTTTAAGTCACGGTGGAGATTGTTAGAAGGTGACTTAAACTTTAAGGGTTGTTTGGTAAATTTGTGACTTGTCGTACAAGTTTGGTTAGAATTTGGAAACTAATCTATGACGGTTAGTTTTGCCTATATATAGGGATTGATTGCTTTAGAAGTCTTTGTACCTTTTGAATAATAGTTTGGTACCTTTTGAATTTGTAGTTGGTACCGTTTGAATTTGTCTTTGAAATTTGGTTTTGTAATTTTGTTTGGTATTTGAATAAAGCTTCCGCTTAGTTTGTTCGAATTTGTTTGTTTGTTTCGTTCGTTTGAATTATCAACAGATCCTTATTAAAAATGCTCAAAAGTCAATAGGAAACTACACTATATATCAATTTTGAAGTAATCCATACCCATAGGCAGACCAATTCCTAGTCCACATTCCATTTCCACATGCATGGCAGATAGTCATTGCACAAATACCAGATGCACAAATACAATATAAACACCAAACATGACTCATTCACCATTTATTACAGCAACTACGGTGATCTACCGTCAGTTTGTTGGAATTCTATAACATGTCAAACATATATATAAACAATAAACATCAAGTACACATGCGGAAGCGTTATAACAAGATCATATAATGTATAATTAATTAACCAAATAATAAATAGTAAACGTACCTTAAAGTTCTAGCCAAACAAGAACTTATTCTTCAATTCAAGATCAAGAACCCTAATTAGAGTTTATAAGGATTACACGAATAACCCCTTACCGTTTTGTTATTCAATCCAAGATACTAACAATAATGTGTTAGTACCACGTTCTTGTACACACGTACTGTTAACGAATTAAAGTTAATGCTAGTTAAATAATACACAAAACAATTTTGTTTTAAGAAAAACAAAAACTAATTGACTAAAGAAACAAAACACCAAAAAAACCCTTTTGTGTTATGTTGTTGTCGAACACAGTAAACAAAAGAAAAGAAAACCATTTGATTTTCCCATGCACATGCATAATATAAATATGTATGTCATGCTACTGTGAACATGTCGAGAGGTACAAAAAGAAAAGTAAGGGTTATATTTAATATGTGTATAAGAGATACAAAAATTAAATCCTTGACTTTGCTTTTATAGGATACAAAACTTAGGGAACAAGTTAGGGCTTGGGTTGGGTTAGAAACCCTTGGCCGATCGGATTTAAGAGCCCACAAGGGTTCTAGATCTTTCTTGTTCTCTATTTTTTATCAATGGTCCTTATCTTTGTATGTTAGTCAATTTCGTTAATTACTAACGGTCATTATTTGTTTTGTATAATTAATAATTTAATACAACATTTTATATTAAATTATTAAACTTTAATTCTCATACGTAAAGTGTGCAATCCCGTGATCTCGAGTTCGATCCTAACCTACGACTACTAAAATAATGTCCATAAACTAACAGCTCCCACTTGGACATATTTTAATAGTGTAATCACATCGGTTAGCGTCTAGCAACACTTCGATGCCTCTAGTACAACTCGAGTAAGGCTCCTGGAAAAACCTTTTAATGATTTCTCATTATTATTATCCTTTTGTTTCTAATACCACGTTAATAAGGATATGGATCAAAGTCATTCCTTAATTAACCCTTCTGTTTCTCGTTGTTTGTGATTGATCAAGATTACCAAATCTTCTGAACATATTCAGGGGAGATCTTGGGCATGGCCATGCAAACATCTTGACAACCCTACGAGGAGCCCAGCAGTATTAAACTCCAAAAATTAATTTGAAAGAACAAATTCTGTATTGACTACGAGCAAAACCCATGAACTTTGTAACAGTTCCGAAAACAACCCTTATGACTACCAGTTACGTATAGAGTTAAGTTGTTCCACAAAAATGCACTACATTCATGACAGTTATCTTGTATCTCAAGTCTGAGGATAACTTCTGAGGATTTACTTAATGACAAGATCCATAAAGTAACATCATGTAGTTGGGATAAGTCCTATATTCGGTATCTTTGAATATCATCTGAATTGGCATGTCTACTCACCAATATACTTTAAGTATATTATACCAATCTTCAGATTTGTCTTAATTTAATAATATTCCCATATTATTAACCGACAACGGACAATTTAGAATAACATTTATTCCGGATTGAACATGCAAATATAGGATATAATATATTATAAATGAAATCAAACATACCAAGTACTTTAATTCATTATAATAATTGTTTAACATACCTTATCCAAATACTAAATAGATCAATGCATGATAACTCTAGTTGATGAATTATATCTCAAGTAATGACATTCATACTCGTTGACAAAACATAAATCATCCAACTTTGATCTATCGGAATTTTGAGAATACTTATTTAAGAATTCAACTAGTGAAGTTCTTGTATGTGCATACTCAACTATTTTGATAATGTCACATAATTTTTTATAAATTGTGTGTCATCCTTAACCACCAATTTATGATAATCAAACTTCCAAAACATTTTAAAGTTTAAATTATTCTTATTCTTTAATGTATAATGCAACTATGCTTTTTAGAAAGCACAACTAATACATATGGCTAAAGATGAAATCCTTACCATGACTAGTATTGAGTGTCATCTCAATTTCATTAGCATCAATGTATGCAAACAACAATATGTTATTTAAAATTTCCGTAAACATTAACATCTATTGTGTAATGTTTGATGCCTTCCAAACATTCAAGTTTGTCAGCAATGACAATTTTCACAACTATTTGAAAAATTGTTCATCTATAGAATCTAGAAGCTATTCCAGGCTGAGGATGTGATTTTATATCCAAATATATTCTTTTAGAATATTTATTACACAAGTTATCTAATAACTTTCAATTAGATATCAATGTTGTCAAATCATCGTATATTTAAGCATGATACAACAATAACATGATGTACATGAAAAATCCTTGAGTCATACTGTTGGGAATTCTGCTAAGTAAGAATTCTGCTGATGGTTACTGCTGAAGGAATCTGCTGAAGGACCAGATTCTGCTGAAGATGTGATACTGCTGAAGACATAGTTTCAGCATATTTAGTTTCTGCGGATATAGTTAAACCGCGTATTGTGTAATGTAGTTAGGATATGCATGAATTATATTAGGAAAAGATAATGCATATCATTTAAAGTTTATAGTTTATACGTTTCTTGAGAAACGGTTTAGGTTAGAGTTCCTTCTCTAT
>LBNU01018528.1:0-10793 GCA_014162995.1 Artemisia annua | reverse complement strand
AAATTATCAAACATATTGTACAACCAACTTAAACACAATTCCTGCATTAAATGTCACTAATACAAATAATAAAACACATTATACAAATATTCAAGCCCGAACGAGCAACGGGCCAAATGGGCTCGAGCCCGAACGGGCACCGGCCAAACGGGCTCGAGCCTGAATGGACACGAGCCAACGGGCTCGAGCCCGAACGGACACGAGCTAAATGAAAATTTTGATATCCGTAAATTTATTGTCAAAAAGAACATAATAAACTAAAATACGTGATTCACCGAAAAATTTTATTTCAGGGTAGCCGCAGCTGCAACGCGTGGAGACCCTGCTAGTATATATATTAAGGATAATAATAGTAATCATGTATTTAATTAATTAAGTTTATAATTAATTAAATATACTTGAGAAATTTTCTTATCAATAAATTAGTGAGGAAAATATTATATTATAAATAATTTTTATTATTTATAATATAATTAAATATTAAGTATTTAGTATAAATACACTTGTATTTAGGAAAACTATATATATATATATATATATATATATATATATATATATATATATATATATATATATATATATATATATATATATATATATATATATATATATATATATATATGTAGGTATTTTTGTAAAATACCCTAAGTGTAATAATTTTTAGAAATTTGGGCATGACCCGTCCGTTTGTTAAATGTTTTCATTTTCCTCAAATGTTGCAATTTCTCAAATAAACCACTTGTCACTTTATTTATAAAATTTAGTACGTAATAACTATATTTTTCGTTATTATTATAGTTATCGATATAATTTGTTCTACGTTATGAAAATTATCACCATAAGTTCAAATATATGTAAAAACTCGTTTTCGTCACCCGAAAGGGTTATTGGGCCTAAATTTCACTATTGGGCCCGTTAGCCCATTGTTAGCCCAAATATATATATTCCGGTTTAAACTACGTTATATATCGAAATTAACTTTTACACGTCCGATAACAATTTTTGGTCAAAAAGTCAAAGTTGAAAAAATGTTAGTGGGCTCGGTTACTGTTCACAGAACACCCCTAGTGGGCTCAAAATATGCACTTGGCCCAATAATCATTTTAGTGTTTATAATTACATAACTTTATATAATTAATCATAATTAACAATTTTAATTATGTTTAATTCTCAAAAAGTCAAATATGGTCAAATATCATGTTATTCGATCCATAATAATTATTTTAGGCCAAAAATATTTTATTTCACCAAAAATTGTATTTTACTAATTAAATGTAATTAGTTACGGTTAATTCGATATATACTAAATTATAATCTTTCAAGCAAAACTTCCACCAATTCACCACTTGAGCCAAAATTTTATGTTTTTCAAAACCCCCATAATTTCATAAATTTTAAAAGGGCCGATTTATATATATATATATATATATATATATAGGTATTTTTGTAAAATACCCTAAGTGTAATAATTTTTAGAAATTTGGGCATGACCCGTCCGTTTGTTAAATGTTTTCATTTTCCTCAAATGTTGCAATTTCTCAAATAAACCACTTGTCACTTTATTTATAAAATTTAGTACGTAATAACTATATTTTTCGTTATTATTATAGTTATCGATATAATTTGTTCTACGTTATGAAAATTATCACCATAAGTTCAAATATATGTAAAAACTCGTTTTCGTCACCCGAAAGGGTTATTGGGCCTAAATTTCACTATTGGGCCCGTTAGCCCATTGTTAGCCCAAATATATATATTCCGGTTTAAACTACGTTATATATCGAAATTAACTTTTACACGTCCGATAACAATTTTTGGTCAAAAAGTCAAAGTTGAAAAAATGTTAGTGGGCTCGGTTACTGTTCACAGAACACCCCTAGTGGGCTCAAAATATGCACTTGGCCCAATAATCATTTTAGTGTTTATAATTACATAACTTTATATAATTAATCATAATTAACAATTTTAATTATGTTTAATTCTCAAAAAGTCAAATATGGTCAAATATCATGTTATTCGATCCATAATAATTATTTTAGGCCAAAAATATTTTATTTCACCAAAAATTGTATTTTACTAATTAAATGTAATTAGTTACGGTTAATTCGATATATACTAAATTATAATCTTTCAAGCAAAACTTCCACCAATTCACCACTTGAGCCAAAATTTTATGTTTTTCAAAACCCCCATAATTTCATAAATTTTAAAAGGGCCGATTTATATATATATATATATATATATATATATATATATATATATATATATATATATATATATATATATATATATATATATATATATATATATATAAGTGTATATATCGTCTTAGAATTGCGTAATTAGCATCAATCTCATTTGTATCATCAAATTAGTACCACAAGCAGCAATATTTATCACACAAGCAAGAAATAGTCGGATCAATGAGTAAGAAATAGTCACACAAGCAACACTATTTATCACACAAGCAAGAAATAGTCACATTAACTCATAGGATTTATGGTGGTCGATTTCATGCATGCAAACATATATATGTATATACTTGTCAACTTAACAAAATATATACATTTAGCACTTGGTAACACCTTTGATCATCATAAAAACATGATATAAACAAGATTGAAAAGTTTTATGAATCCTTAAAATGAGTTTGATGATTAACGTGGCTAGGAGGACAAGAAAGACCCAATTTGCTTCAAGTTTAACCCAAATCAACTTATATATAACCCAAAACACTTGTAAATATAACCCAAATTAATTTGATCTTCAAGATTTTTGTGAGATATGTGTGTGTTTGTGGTGCTCGGCCAAGAGAAGAAGACAAGAAGAAAATGAGATGAAAATGATCCAAATTAACTAGTTTAAACATGGGTTGGATAATAGATTTGGATATTAGGGTGATTTGGTTAATAAGGTAATCTCCATGTGAAGATTTAGTTAGTGGAGTGTGAGTAGACCATGATGTGGCCGGCCAAGGGGTATCCTAGGAGGGGGGATGAGTAATTTTATTCCCCGTTGGTATATCGTGTGTCGGTTTAAGATTAACGTAGCCGTAACGTCCCGGTTTGACATTTTTGGACACGTATACGTAAAATAAAGTTTTTAGCCACGATTTCATCAGAAATGTAATAAAATGAGTTTACTGACTCAAAAATATATTTTCTTGACTTTTACCATAACTACTGTGGTGTCGGTTCGCGTGCGGCGTTGTTTTTCAAAAATTGTGAGAAAGCTCTCGGTAAATAACGAAACTTGTCAGTAACTATCCGAAATGGATTAATTTGTGTTTACTGACAAAAATAAACTTTTTCAGCAGTGACTGTAAGCGACAGTTTGCAGGACAGCTCCCGAAAATGTTCAGAAATGCACAGAAACATGCAGAAATATGCAAAAATGCGTATAATACTCAAAATGAATATAATAATTAGAAGTTTATTATTAAATTAAGTTGTGAAAAATACCATTTGTCACAATTTGGATCTTCGGAACGAAGTCCACGGAATGCGCATCCGCTTTGCACCAACCGGATTGTGTCGGATTGCAAGGGAGACACATTGGCTCCTTGGGTGAGCTCAATGGTGTTTCGATAGCCTTGGTGGCTAGGACGGGAGTACTCTCCTAAAGTGCGGGCTCTAGGAGGTTGGTTTTGTTGTGATGGGTTGATGGGGTCAAGGATATTACCACCTTCCATGATGTCGGATGGTAATGGTTACGAACAAAAGCACGAAGAAATAAGATAGACTAAAGAAATCCTAGAAAAATAAAATAAAAATCTCACTAGAAAGGATTCTAGTGAGTAGACCTAATAAAAATAAAATTCAACCTAAACAATAACTTTTCCCGGCAGCGGCGCCAAAAACTTGATGCGCGGGATTGCGCCTACGCAAAAGGTTTTACCTCTCAAGGGATCTCAAGAGGCTTGCAATCCCCCACCAGGCAGTGTACCTGACCGGTGTAGTATAGTGGAGTGGCAAGTACCGGGGGATTGATCATTCTCCACAGGGAATAGTGTTCGTTAGGATTGAAAACTACTTAAAACTAGGTCTAAAGGTGAGGGATGATTATTTTTGTGTTTTTATATTTTTTAGAAAGCAAGCAAAATCTCGGTTTTGAAGGATGGGCGGAATTAGTTGCTAGTCAACTAACCCAAATTACTACAAATGCAATAAAAATAAAATAACAAGAAAATAAGTAGGCGTGTAACTCATATGGTGAGAAGTGTGTTTACTTAGATTTCATTACTCCCTAGCTATCTTTTACCGGTTGATTAGTATGTTACAATTGTGTGGATGACGGGTTGTATTCCTTAATACTAGTCGTGGGACTGCCCAACTCTATAAGATCCTACTTCACCCTATGGCGACACGTTTAGTATCCAAACCAAACGATCACTAGAATTCACTTATGCATTAAATACAACCAATTAATCGTAGTACACATCCGATTCATGCTTACTAAGACATTCAAGCTTGTTACCAATTAGGAGGTTAGCCAGTTTTCTTAAGCCTAGCATTGATTTCACCCACCCAACACAATCAATAACACACCATCAACCAATAATTAACAACTAGGTTTCACTACATCTAAGTAAACACAAGATAAATCTAGCCTAGCATGTTAAAGTGAAGACAAGTAAAGGAATAAATCACACAACACATAAACATATTGTATGAATTAAAAGAAAACTTATCTTCAATTGAACATGGATGATAAAAGGGTGAATAACCCTTGGAAAATACACAAAACTCGTACTAGGGTTTCTCCTCTAAAAGTTACACACCAAAGTTACACCTATGAATGAAAATTGCAAAACTATATATAGATATTACACCTTGACAGCGTCACCTTTGGGTCGTGACGCTGTCACCTCGCTGACACTAGGGTTCCTTGATGGCCTAGATCTACACTTGACGCCGTCATGTAGAAAAATCCTCTGGAGCTTCACTTGATAACTTTTCAACGGGACTACCTAGGCGTCACAAAGGGTGATGATGTCACCTTATATTCTTCAAAAATTCTCTGGCCCGTCATGTGTAATCTTCAAATCCACATCTTTGTCAACAAGTGGCGGCGTCACTAGTGAAGCTTGATGCCGTCAGGTATTGTTCCCAGCATGATTTTGAGACTTTGTCATTTTCTTCACTTTTATGCTCCAAAAACGTTCAAAATGCTCCCTTTTGCAGAATTCCACTCCAAAGTACCTAAAATGGCAAAAGGAACGATTTGAGGCAATATTTTATCAAATAAATACGATTTAGGGCTTAAATGACCCCATAAAAGCGTAACACTTTTCGCCTCATCACGGCACTTAACTGTACACTCTCCTCTGTGGTGTAGCTTGCAGCGGTCACAAAGAGGTGCGTTTCCTGCGTACCCTTTCTTCTCAGTCAAACCAGCTGCATATGCCTTTGCCATTTCCTGCTTCTTGTTTTGAGAGTTACCGTTATTTCCCTTAGAATGATCATCCCACTTTCTCTTGTGGTCGGTACTCTTTTCTGGAGCATCTTCCAAAAGTTGATCCATCAGCTTGTTGGCCGTTTCCATTGTCTCATGAAGATCCTTAGCCTTCGAGATAGTCACACTTCCTTTTATCGACTTAGTCAATCCTCCCACATACCTGTCAAGCAATCTGGTTTCCAGTGAAAGACGCAAACTTAACCCGATCCTCATCACTACATCCACTGATGTGAAACACAGTCTCTAACTTCTCAATCCATCTAAGCAACCCAATGGCTCCCTCTGTCCCTCTGAATCCTCCATCCATAACCTTCTTGAATTCATTGTAGGAACATCCACGGTTGTTAGTAGGTGGTCTCGAAGTTCCAGTGTTGGTGGTTGAATTGTTTGCAGCAGCGAGTGCGGCGGCTACACGATCACTGGCTAGTTGACCCAGTGTGGCATGATTCACTACTGGTGGAGTTGCTGTGATCCTGGGTGGGACCGTATCCTCAGCATTCCTCCCTTGTGTACTCCTTACCGGAGTGGTATTCTCTGCAGTCCTGCCACGCACAACCCTTGCTGTAACAGGTGGGTTATCAGTTCGTCCTCGAGTGGATCTGGTTGACTTTCGCTTAGGTGCCATTTATCTGCATCACAAGAGATGGCGATAAATGAGATCTTGTGCATGGAAAAGGATGTCACATGAATATATAAATATCACATACAAGATGCAAAAATAAAGTCAATCATAGAGTAAACGAACAATCGAATAGATAAACCAAGCTTGTTATATTCATATGTCAAATCTGAAGTACACAAAATACAAGCAGGTTTAGAAAATCATCACTAACTGATGACTCATCAATTTAGTGGAAAGTACAACATCCTACGAAACTAGACTAAGCGCGGTCACGCTCGACGCGCATCTGCTCAAACATTGTTGTTATCCCTCAAATGGCAGCCTCCAAATGAGTCATACGATGCCTGAGCTCCAGGTTCTCTGCCACTGCACCAATCATGTACTCAGCAGTCTCAATCCTCTTCCANTGAAGTACACAAACTTACAAGCTAGTTTAGAAAATCATCACTAACTGATGAATCATCAGTTTAGTGGAAGTACAACATCCTACGAAGCTAGACTAAGCGCGGTCACGCTCGACGCGCATCTGCTCAAACATTGTTGTTATCCCTCAAATGGCAGCCTCCAAATGAGTCATACGATGCCTGAGCTCCAGGTTCTCTGCCACTGCACCAATCATGTACTCAGCAGTCTCAATCCTCTTCCACTACGCACACTCACACCCTCGAGCTCTACCTGGCATCCCCTGTGCTCGACGCTGACCTCTCCTCAAATCTCTCACCTGAGCTCCCAATATCCCGAGCTCTCTACCATGCAACCTCTCAAAAGCCTCAAATCTAGCCTGAAGTCCAACCCTCTCTCTACGGTCAGCATATACCTCCTCAAACAAAACACAAGCAGCCCTGTCAATCGTCCTAACACGCCCCTCTACTCTCTGAAGGCGGTTGGACTGCTCTAATCTCTGAATCTGATTGGAATGAACATCTAGCAACAAATCCTGGTTAGCCAACTGAACATGTATCTCATCTATGANCAAATGCAGCCCTGTCAATCGTCCCAACACGCCCCTCTACTCTCTGAAGGCGGTTGGACTGCTCTAATCTCTGAATCTGATTGGAATGAACATCTAGCAACAAATCCTGGTTAGCCAACTGAACATGTATCTCATCTATGATAATGAGCTCCTCGCCTATGGCTGGTGAAGCTGTATGTAGAGAAACTGCTGGTGATGAAGGAGGTGGCACAAGTGGAGGTGACGATGGAGTATACTCTGGACTAGCAGCCTTAACAGTATCACATGGAATGTCTACCCACTGAGTATCCCCTGGAACCTATACCTGAGCATCTCTAGAGCTCTGTCCGATCTCAAATACACCCTGAACATCCTCCATAACACCCTTGCCATCCCGTGGCATAATCCTCTGATCCACATCCATCGGTATCTCTCTGTCACTGTCAATGTACACATAACCAGAAGTATGCTCAGCCGGTGCTGACTCAACATGAACCTGAACCGAATCCTCTGCTGGATCATCCATCGGATCCTCCATCGGTATCTCTCCGTAACCTCTGACGGGGCGGTGAATAATCTGAAGATGAAACTGGTGAATGAACTGGAGATGAAGTGGAGGTATAACCATAACGGGTCCTCCTGTATGATGATATCAAGGATGAAAGTCTGATAGGCTGATCAATAGGACGTACCGACATACGAGCAGTACGTCGAATAATAGGAGTCTCAGCAGATGAAGTACCCTGATCCTGCTGTGAGAGTGAGTAGTGCGCAGGAGATGAGCGATGTGCTGAAGCAAAGCGAGGTAAGAATGGTGAAACTGATGCTGGAGCTATGTGTGTTGGCTGAGTGGCAGCCCTGATAAGTTCCATAAGCGGGTTATCCGCAAACAGAACTGGCTGACGTGAAGGAGATGAGTGTCCAGCAGAAAGTATAGGCTACGAAACATCGAACTGACAAGACATGGTCTGTGACAAATACGGTGTGGTATGTGTAAGTATAAATAAAAATACTTATATTATATATGCTAAGTAAATACTCACAACACCAAGTATAGCACTTAAACATATAAAGCAAAAATCAACTAAGCCATGGTAACCAAGTAGGCAGGCATCTGGCGGTCATAAGAAGCCTTTTTATAAAAGTGGTTATAGTTTAGGTTTTTAAATTACCTAGTTCTCTATAACCTAGGCTCTGATTACCAATCTGTAACACCCCCAAAAATAGAGAATCGCGGAAGCATACATGTTTTGGGGTGCTACTAAATAGGAATTACAACACAAGATACATAGAGAACGGATTGAAAATCCGTTTTAAAATATATTTCATAATGTAAGTCGAATGTCGTACATAAGTTCAAGTTTTCATAAAAGTAAGGCCCAGTTACATGACTGTCCCAAAGTTTTCTGAGTTACGCTTGTGTAAAAACACTTAGGTTTCCTATGACCTTGCCATGCCCTGCCTTCAACATAAACATACTTTAAGCACCTGAAAAAACATCCTAAAAGTCAGCTAACGCTGGTGAGTCTATAGGTTTAAAGTAAATAGCACACATGGACCATAGCAATAATCACCAAGCACACACTAATTCCGTATGCAACACTAAGCTCAACAACCGTACTAGATAAGAGCATGCCAAAGGCATAAATACAATAAAGGTGCCCGCGAGTGATAATCCCCGTCACTCGGCAAAGAGGTCGTCATGGTATAAGTCCGATTTGGCCTAATGTGTAGCCAACCGAACGGAGGAGTCACCCTCAATAGATCTATTTATAACATATGTGTCCAGCATGAATTGACAGTTGTTGATGGTGGGGAAAGTGGGATTCAAGCAACTTAGGTTTCCGCATACCAGTGTGTAAAAACAAGTACAATTTTGGTCTATGAAAACAGTTTTGCATATTTCTTACCCCAAGGTTTATAAAACAGTATTTATAAGAAAGTTGGGGCTTGGTATGTGCTTATTCACATACCTTTTATTCACCATTTTTAGACTATTATAGACCAAAAACTAACGTTAAACGCCAAAGATATCGTATTTTTGTGTTTATGACTGTGCAGGTGAGGATATTGCAAAAAACAACATGAAAAGCAACCTAAAAGCCTAAAACGAGCACAAGATGTGGAAAAGAGTTCTAAAGTCAAGCAAAAGATAGAATATACTTAAGAAAAGTCCGTGAAGACAAATTATTTCTCAAAGGCTCAAGAAAGTAAAAGAGACGCTTAATCAAAGCTCAAAGGTGATTATGAAGTTAAACTTTCCAAACCCGAGCAAGTGATCACTTTTAAGCTTTTGAAGACCTTTTGGAAAGCTCGTCAACACATCACCTCAAGTTACAAGGGCCTAAGTTTAATTTTTAGAAGTTATATTAAGTGTGTAATGTAGTTTATGTGTCTTGTTCATGAGATGTAAAAGTTTAGGGGGCAAAGTGTATACAAGGAAAAACTAAGACTCCCCCTAGCTTGATAAATACTCCATCTAAGCTTCATTTTGGAGCTAGCCCTTATTTTAGTTTTTAATTAGTGTGTAAGTTTTTATTAATGCATATTTAGTTTTAATGTCTTAATCTTTCAAGCTTATTTCTCTTCATCTTTAATCTTCCTGTTTAATCTTTACAAGTGTTTATCTTAATCTTTTCTTAATCTTTTATAAGTTTTTATTGTCACCTTTGCATGAAAGTATTTCGTGGGTTTTTAAGATGGTTTAGGATTTATGTTTGGCGTCGTGAGCTTTTATAAGCTTATTTAGTGTCTAAAACTAGCTTATTATCAAGTCCTTATACGTTTTTATCATTTTAGTCATTAGTTTTTCGAAAAAATTGTGCTCCAGTGTAAATTTTTGAAGTTTGCGAGTAGGACAGTTAGGGTTTGCGAGTATAGTTTTAAAAATTGCGAGTATCATTTTTCTTCTTTTTGCGAGTAAGCATCATTTGATTGCGAGTATCATCTTGGCAATCCTAGTCTTTGCGAGTATGACACAAGGCTTGCGAGTAAGGGACCTTATCTTTGCGAGTATGGTTCATTGTCTTGCGAGTATGGGATTTTAGTGTTTGCGAGTATGGTCTCAAAAGATAGCGAGTATCATTAAGCATTTTCTTGCGAGTATTGAGTCCTTAGTTTGCGAGTTTGAGTCTTGAGTTTTTGCGAGTATAAAGTTTTCAAAAGTCTTTGCGAGTATGGTACAAGGTCTTGCGAGTAGGATAGCATAGTGTGTGAGTTTATTTGATTTGTTTTCTAGTTTCTTAGTTTCTTTTTAGTGTCGTGTCGTGTAGTTCTTTAAGCCGAGCTTGGCTTCTTACCACCTCATCGTTAATCGAGTGAGGCTTATTGCTATTTACTTCTAAACGTTACTCTGCCGAAATTTCTTTAAATCTTTTAGTTTTATCATTTCTTAATTTACTTTCTTTTCTTAATAGCTTAACTTTAGTTCGTCATTTCTTTAAACGCTTCTTTAGTTTAATCTTTTCTTTTCGTTAATTAAAATCAAAACTCCAAAAACATTTTCTTTATTTCTTTCTTTTATAGTTTTAAATTTAATTTCATTTCTTTTACATATTACTTAGACTTATGTTTTCTTTGATCGTTCAACTTATTTCTTTTATTCTAGTACTTCATTTCATTTAAGTTTTAACAAATCTTTCGTAGTATAACTAAAACCAAATCACATCTTTTAAACGTATTCATCTCACATAACTCACGACTCGAGTGACAAGATCAATTCAACCCTCGTTGGGACAACGATCCGTGGTTCAAGTTTACCCT
>LBNU01018524.1:22217-65220 GCA_014162995.1 Artemisia annua | reverse complement strand
ACCCCTAACATGCTCAACATTGGAGATTTCTATGGAGTCATGAAGGACATTACCTTTGCCGACAATTTTGCCGTTAAGTTTGCTTCCAAAAATGACTTGATTGCCGTTATACTCCATGTATGAAGTGAACAATCTTCTATTCCCGGTCATGTGTTTAGTGCAACCATTATCCACTATCCACTTATCCGGTTGTAGATCACTTTTGAGACAAACCTACAACAAAGATATAACTCATGCCTTTGGTACCCATTGTTTCTTGGGTCCATTTTGGTTAGTATTTAAAATTCCCAAATCAAACATCATTGGGTCTTGAAGCAAGATACATAGTTTTTCAATACCAAAGTTTGAGAAGAAAGACCAAGCGTTATTTTGAAAATTATTTTGATTATGGTAATTTGGTCTATAGTAGTTATACCCGTGAGGTCTAAAGAAGGTTTGGTTTGAATAAGAGTTGTCTCTCCTTTGGTAATTATTATTATGTTGATATTGAGATGATCTTTGATTATGATAAAAATGACGTCTTTGATTATTATGAAATGAGGGTTTTTGGTTGTGTGAAGTAAAGGATCTCCTATTGGGTGTAAGTAAAAGTGGTTTACTATTCACTCGGGGTTGTGTATAACCAAGACCATTACGAGAATCGGAGTTAAAATTTTGTCTTGGGTTTTCCCTTCTCGTGACGGGAGCTAGGTTCCCTCGAGTATTTGCAAAAGGAGTTTGAGATGTAATTGGTTTGACATGAATTTTTGACGAATCCTCATTTTTCCTCAGAATCCTGGCGCGCTGCTGGCGCGTTGGCGCGTCAGACAGCGCGTCAGTCTCGGAAAAACTTGGTGTTTCGCTTTCTTTTGCTTTAACAAAGGCTATTGGTTTTGTTAAACTTGTAGAAGAGATTTGACCATGTTTAGAAAATCCAAGACCTTCCTTATCTTGGGACCTCTTTTGGCGACTTATGATTTCTTCTAAATCATTTGTACTTTTCTTAAATTTTGAGAAACTTAAAGACTCCTTTTGAAGTTTAGATACTATATCATTCAAAGAGTCAACCTCAAGTGTGAGTGATTCACATTTCTTACAAGGTTCAACAACCTCTTTGCCATGATTTAGTTTCTTAACTTCTCTCTCGAGTTCATAGACTCTTTTATTTAGTTTAGCGCGTTCTAGCTCTATGATTTGTTTTTCCTTAAGAATTTTCTCAAAGGTTTTTCTAAAATCGTTGTCAAATTTTACTAGGTTCTCATTCTCCTTTTGCAAATTATTAATATCAAGTTTGTTAGTCATAGAAGGGTTTTGAGATACCTCGAGTTTTTCTTGTGCCATGAGACAAGTGACTTCATTTGTTGGTTGATCTTCTTCTTCGCTATCACTCCATGTTCCACCCACGAATGCCTTGTTCACTTTGGGTTTAGGACATTCATTGATGAAGTGACCTTTTTCCCCACAATTGTAGCATCCTTGAGTCCGCCTTGAGCTTTCGCCAACTTTGTTTTCGACGCCTCTATTACTACCAAGGTTGTTTCTTCCACCATAACCTCGGTTGCCAAACCTATTGCCCCTCCTAAAGTTACCACCTCTTCTAAAGAATCTTCGAAAGTTCTTTGCCATGAGGTTGTATTCTTCGTCGTCTATATCATCATCTCCGTTACTCCCATCTTGATCATCGCCATCATCACTAGCTTGACTACTAGTGACTTTAGCTTTAAGAGCCAAAGACTTAACCTTCTCCTTTTTGTCTTTGGTACTTGCTTTGTCGTTCTCAAGGATCATCTCGTAAACTTTGAGATTGCCAATGAGATCGTCAAGAGGAAGTTCGGCCAAATTCTTAGCTTCTTCAATAGCCGTTACCTTTGGACGCCATTTGATTGGAAGGGCTCGGAGGAACTTTCTCACATGATTCTTGTTGCAAAAACTAGAATCAAGAGCCGTGAGGCTTGTGATTATAGCATTGAATCGTGTGTAGCCATTGTCAATTGTTTCATCATCGGAGATTGAAAATTTCTCATATTGTTGTATGAGTAAGTCAATCTTGCAATCTTTGACTTGCGAGTTCCCTTGATGAGTTATGATAAGTGAGTGCCAAATTTCCTTGGCGGTTTTGCACACGTGCACTCTTTCGAACTCCCTTCGAGGTAGAGCGTTGTATATCATCATCTTGGCTTCTTGATTTTTGACGAGCTTCTTCATTTCATCTTCTTTAAGCTTTGAGTATGGCGTTTCGATCATTAACTTAGTTTCTGGATCAACCATTGTGAAGACAAAATCTCCATTTTGGATGACCTCCCATAAGTCAAGATCCTTGGACCTAACATAGGTCTCAAATCGGGTTTTCCAAAAACAAAACCCATTTGTTTCTAGCAAAGGTGGTCTTTGCATAGAGCACCCCTCCGCGTAGTTCTCTTGAGCCATGGATCTATACTCAACTTTACCAAAAATCGTAGTTAGGATTTTAGATTTTTGGAAAAGAAGTTTTTGACTTAAAACGACTTCTCGGGAAGGTTTTAACGCTCAAAAACTTGAGTATTCCGCTCTGATACCAATTGTAGAACCGTAGAGGGGGGTGAATACGGTTTCTTCGGCTTTTTAGATGTTTAAAAAAAATTAAAGCCAAAGAGAACACCAAGTGGTTGTACAATAATCCAACAACCACTAACACAACCAAAGTATATAAAGCAAGTAAGAACACAACGATATATACTGGTTCGGGATGGGGGGTTTATACCATCCGTACGTCCAGTTGCGAATCCGCGACTCCGATACTATTCACTAGTATAATCCTTTCGGTGGATTACAAACCGTTACAATTCACTCCACCGATATTCCCTAATATCGATGCTCACAAAGAAGGAGTTACTCACCAACGGTATTCCGCCCTCGGAAACCACCCAAAAGAATCTCACGATTCGACTTTACCTAAGTGTCACAAAGACAACTACCAAACTTCCACCCGGAAGTATCAAACCCCAACTAGATCCCCAATGATCTAGGCTTGGTCACAAAGACACAAGACTTCCCTTACAAACAATTGAATGATAGAATAAGTGTTTGTTCAACCAAGTCCTAACCTAACCTAGAGACTCGATTGTAATAGAAAGGGTATAAGAAGAAGACCCTCGACACAATCACAAGAGTGGATTAAGTTCTTGTGATTCTTCCCTTGCAAGGAGATGTGTTCTTTCAAAGATGTTAGTATGATAATCAAGAACACAAGATTAGAGATAGAGAGATTAGAGAGTGTTTAGAGAGAAAGAATCTAGAGAGAAAGAAGAATGGCAAGGGGTGAGGAATACAAGAGGCAAGGTTGGGTATTTATAGGCCAAGACCCAACTTGGGAAAAATTTACCGAGGCCGGCGCGCTGCCCACGCGTCAACGCGTGGGTGACGCGCCAGAACCTCTGTAACATTTTTCCCAAAAATTGGGTGTTGGTCTTTTAAATACCTAACCTTGCTAAACCCCCAATTGTACTTCACACTAAACCTTAACATTAATCAATCTAAGGTTTACCAACTCAAATAGCCAATTTGAAAAACATTTTGTGATGTAGTTAAAGAGAAAACAAATTACCAAGGGTATAAGAAATAGAAAAGGTAATTTGGAAAGGGTGTAAATGTAATTCCTCACATGGCATGAGTGAGAAGAGAATATGTCATGGTATATTCTACAAGGGAAGGGTTAAGGTGTAACTATGGTTAGGGTTAAGGGTTTAGAAGGTTTAGAGGATAACCATGGTTAAGTAAGAAGGGGTAAAGTTAGAAAGTTAACCATGGTTGGGTTGAGAAGGTTTAAGTGATCATGTTGGTTAGGTTAAGAAATAACCAAGGTTGGGTGTTGGTGATGGAGGTTAACCAAGGTTGGGTTACAAAGGAGTATTCCAAAGGGAATATGCTTTGCTTGGAGAGAAAGGGTTAAGGTATGAAAGTAAGGGGTAGAATGTGTAAGTGTGTGTAAAGAAGGTTTGTGAGGGAAGTGTGTGTAATTTGAATGTAAAGTGGGTATGTGAGTAGTGTGTGTATTTTGAATTGTAGTGTGTGTGATTTGAATTTGTGTGGGAGTATGTAAGAATATGTGAGTTGGAAAGTGGAAAGAATATTGTGTGAGAGTTTGTGTGAGGGGGACAAAAGGTACAAAAGGGTGATGTGTGTAAGGGAATATTGTAAGAGTGTGTAAGAGTGTATGGGGAAGAGGTAATAGTGGTTTAGGGTTTGAGAAAGGTGGTTTTGGGTTTGATGGTTTTGAGTTTAATGGTTTTGTGTTTGATGGTTTTGGGTTTGATGGTTTTGTAGGAAATGGTTTTGTAGGAAGTGGTTTTGGTTTAAATGGTTTTGGGTTGAGTGGTAATTTGTTGAAAAAGATAATTAAGAAAATATTAAGAATGAAATAAAGAGAAGATTAGTAAATAATCTAATTGTCATTAAGAAGAAAGAAATTTGACAATTAAGATTATAGGATGAGAAAAATCATAAGTTACTTATTTACTCAAGTAACAATACGTCGAGAATCCATAGTTTCATATCTCGTGACTTTCCACGACTCGACGTTCTCAACTAACACCTTGGTGCAAACAAGTCAAGTGCTTTGCCGATATGTAAAGCATAACCCAAGTGGGAAAGGATGCATTTACGCAAAGTGACCTTGGACTTAGTTTGACCAATAAGGGAGTAAACCCGTTACGTGATTAGAGAAGACGTAAGCACGGGATATGAGCATATGGATGCTTTCACGTGTTGTTACGTGAAATATATAAGCTCCCTAAGTTTAGAAAGGCCTTGGCTAGAGGCAAGTGTTAGAAAACTTGAGTTGGCTTTTTCCCAAAGTGGGTGCTTTAAAAATAGGATCTCTCTAATCTCAAAACTCGTTTCGAGTGTTCTCAATTAAGCACATAACATATTCATACCTGAATTGAAAGATCCACATTTGTCGGGTAAGGGGAAGGCCGACTTTGAAAATTCGCCAAATTCCATACAGTCCCCTGGCGCGTCCCCGGCGCGTCAGCGCGCCGGCAGCGCGCCAGCAGCAGACATGGAATTTTGCGAATTAGGCTACCCTTTGATGTTTTAAGTGTTTCGAAGGTTTATTTGTCATTATCAAAACATTAGGAGATCTTGATCATGTTGCCTCAACATTATCGTTAGTATCACTCATTTAAATAACAAAGTTTGTCTTATCAAAAGGCAACCTATTCGTCTATGGGATCATAATAACTTCTCAATCAACTCGTAGATTTCATGTAATTCACGTCAAATAAAATATCAACAATTCATAATAATCATCAAAAGCACATGCACATAATCATTCAACATTTAACAATTTAGAGCAAACAAGTAAGACTCTAAAAATAATATTTTTGTAACACCCCAAACCGGATAAGGGTCTAAAGTGTAACATTATGGTGTCATTTCAGAACATAAAGCGCAAGCGGAAGACTTAGCTCAATAAATTACAAATCTTGAGACTAAAAGGACTAATAAAACAAATACAACCAAAACCAAGTTCTAAAAGAAATGAAATAGTCAAACATAAATCTGAAATAAAATCCAAGAATACTAAGGTAGAGTTGGTCCACTAAAAGCTCCTACTCTCATCACTCAATCCCAACCTCCAACTTGATACCTGACACAGGGAAAAGAAAATGCGGCTGCTCAGTGAACATATATGAACATATGAAAGATAACTGATCATAAACGAATAAACAAACAATCAAATGAGAACCTGTTGAGATACAATGTCATAAAGAATACGAAGGGTCATATGAGAATGAAAATCAAATAATACAGAAATGGTAACAGGGATAGTAACAGAATTTGCTCTTGTACCAAAACATTCAATCAATCATTTCATTTCACAATACATTATACCGTCAATTCCTTTATTGTACATGGAGCTGCAGACTCCAATGTACCAGATTGTGATGGGGTGTAGGGTCACACACTTACCAATCACCAGATATCATTACACATTACCTAGGATGCATCCATTCGCTCCCCTACAAAACAGATTAGCACATACACTAGCTCAAGGCTAGCATACATACTCAGATAATGGCCACAGATACAGATAAGGGAAACGCCATGGATCAATCACACCTCCACAGAAACTGTCATGCCATTGGTGCCTCAATGACATGACCATGTTACCTCCATGGCTAGGAATAGTAATGCGTCAAATTAAATGGATCGAAACAAAGGGTCATAACAATAGGATCATATCAGATGGATCATAACAAAAGGATCATATCAATGGTTTAGATCAAGGGTTCATATCAAAGTAAACGAATCAAAGTCAATGAATACGAATCATGAGAAACGAATAATTAAACAAACGAACCAACCGATAACGATGTAAAGAAAAGTGGGTATCCATAATATCCGTACCAATACAAAATGCAAATAAAATAATGTCTAAAAGTACGACCGAGTATCCGTACCTATATGCAATAGAATGGAAACAAACGAATCAATAGACTTTACGTTTTCTTCAGCGAATCTTCACGGATTAGGGTTCACAACATATTTAGTAAATTTCCACATTTTGTTAACTTAGGTTTATTATTTAAGTCATTTAGGTTTCAAAACGTTAATAATTATGTCTAGAGATTTTAAGACATCATGGAATCATGGATGCCATAAATGGTCAATTAGGGTTACAAATGAGTCATAAATACAATTATGTTAAGGGATTTAAATACATTCAATGTCATTAAGTTTAACTAACCGAAACGTACCGATATTCAGCAAGTTACACAAATTTCCGAAACGTATATATATTTAGTCCTTTGTATCAATTACTATTTAACTCAAATTAAAAATAAAATTATTTTATTTAATTAAAACTATACATACTAATATTTTCTAATCCAGATACACCCCTTATGAAACTGTTGGGCTTTATTTAAAAAACAAAAAAAAAAACAAAAAAACAAAAAAAAAAAAAAAACGTCACGACACCAACAAACTGCTACTGCCACTTTTATTTTTTGTTCGATCAACCAAGGTTCGGTAAAACAATTTTCGATTTCTGCTCAACTTTTACAAAGGTAATCGACTCTTTTGTTATTTTTCTGTTCTTAGTCGACATTTTCAAGCCACACACATAACGAACCTTTTTTTGCCCTTTGTATTCGACCAAACTGATAGAATCGACCCGTTGGCATACTTATAATCGATCTTTGTTTTTGACCAACATGTTTCGTTTCGTATAACATGTTATACGATATGCAGCCACTAATATGTTGAATAGTGAATAAATATAAAGACATAAACACATAAAATCTTAAGAGTACGCGCGGAAAGATCAAAAACAAGTAATTAATTAACCAAACATAAAGGAATGGCTACTCTTGATTGCTAGCAAGAACAAGAACTTATAAACCTAGGAGGGGCTTATATGAATCGACTAATAGATAGTCAAATAGGGCAAGATCACTTAGCCAAAAGTATGCTAACACTTCGTTCTCACACACGTACTATTTAGGCGTTCAATACAAAAGCTAGGGTTCTTGATTCACGAAGCAAGCACTCTAGTAGATCTAGCAAATCGGAATGCTCACCCCATGGGTATGCTCAATCGATTAGCTAAAGGAAAGATGGAAGAAGAAGATTGGCTTGGCTAATGAACCATAGGGAGTGTTAATGAATTAACATGTCGGCCATGTATTATACTATCCCACCTTGGAGCAATATTCCTATCCCAGGCGATTGTGGGTGATAGGGGTGTTGGTCGCCTAGCCCAAGGGAATCTCTAGATCCTCTTGCTTTTCGTCTAACGTCGCGTAGTACCGTTAAGTGCTTATTTCGTGATTTAATAATATTCGTAACTAATCAATAATTATTATTAATGAATACTCATACGTAAGATGTGCATCCCGAAGTCTCGAGTTCGAGCTCGGACTATTCAAATACTATATCGTCAAAACAAACCACGCTCGCTCGGATATCATTAATGTTAATGAATGACAATGTTAGTCCTGATAACACGCCAATGTCCCCAGAACGATCACGAGTAATGGTTTCCTGGAAAACCACATTGATGAATCATCAATCATACTTATCCTTTTGTTCAATACTTTGCTGTAATATGGATATGATCATAGTCATTCATAATTAAACTATGTTCTCGTTATTTATGATTACGCAAGACTTGACATATCATCTGAACGCTCAGATAGACCTTGCGCTATGGCCATGCAAAATCTTGTTAATCTACGAGGCCAAACAGATTAAACTTCAAAACAATTTGAAAGAGACACCGAATCCTGTATTGACTACGAGCTCATACATGAACTCGATCACCATCTGAAAAACCCTTATACTACCAGTAACGAAAGCGTTAGATTATCTCACAGAAATGAGCTACATCAAAGTGTTACCTGATCTCATATCTGAGGATATAATATCCATGATTTACTATAATGACTACATCCATTAAGTCAATCTGTAATTGGGATTTTGTCCTATTATTCATAGGGGTATTTTATAATATCATGTGAATTTGGCATGTCAACGCATCAATATACTATAATATTATACAAACTCAGTTTCTTTGTCAATGAAACCCATTTCCTATGTAATTGACAACGGCATTTAGAATAACATAAAATATTTACTGTCCATGCGATTAAACATGCAATATGGGTACAATCTTATTATTAAATAATATAACGCAACTCAGTATTTAATTCATTCTATTAAATAATATTGCTCACATCCCTTATCCAAATACTAAATAGATCAATGCATGAAAATTCTCATGTATGAATTTTGTCTCAATTATGCCTCAAGAATCGAATACGTTGTTGACAAGGCATTATCAACTAATTTGACTTTCGGAATTTGTAAATACTTATTTTCAAGAATTCATAACGAAGTTCTTTTGTATACGTGCGGGGTTGCGGGCATGTGTAGGTTCATGTATATTTATTTTTGTGCAGTCAAATTAATTGTGGAGTATAAACCATTTTCATAAACTTATCATAAAGTGTGTACATCTCAAAACCAATTTAATAGATATAAATCTTTCAACACATTGTTGAAAAGTTAAAGTATTTTGCGTATTCTTTAATTGTATAATGCAACTAGCCTTTATTAAGCATAACTAGTACGCATGGGATGAATCGTTTCCGATGACTAAGTTTATTAATGTCATCTCAAGATTTTATTTAGGTCAGTTCATGTTGCAGAACACAGTATGCTCTTCTCCAGTAAGAGCTTTAGAGTGGTATAATCGTTTTTATGACCTTCCAAACTTGTCAAGTGTTGGCTATACACATCGTTGATAAATTTGTTATCGTATTAGAACGTCCAGTCAATCGTTGCCAGCTGAGGATCGCTATATTCTATATATCAACAGATCTATTCACTTTAATATGCTATACACAAGATAGTCTATATCTTTGTAGATTTAGATATCAAGTGTTGTCATAGATCTATCTTTATCAATACCTGAAATAACACACGAACATGAATGTTGTATACATGAAAAATCACTGTGTCCAAGCTTAAATGTGCATACATCGACGTTGACATATCCATTAAATCTTAAATAGCTATATCCATTTCTTATTTGATTCAATTTGCCGCACGATATTTATATCAAGTAATATAATAGTATACTAATTTCCTTTTTTATTTCTTTTGTTATTAATCTTCCAATAAAGTCTCATCATATTATAACTTATATAGAGTAGTTACTTACCTTATTTGTATCGTATATAACATATTATATTACAATAAGTAAACACAATACTCCCACCTAGCTGTTCATTATACATAGGACGTTCTCTTATTATAAATATCATTAAATCTAACGGACAAATAATTTCATACATAAGACTTTTATCTCCAGATGAACTGCACTGTTATCCATTCTGGATCCTGCATTTTTGAAACTTTTCAAAATTAATTATGAATTCATGATAAGCTCTCAATTTACTTTACCCTCGCTTATATAATCTCTACAAGAAACAGTGTTTATAACTCATGGCTGAGGGGCGAGTCGCATTAAATGAGTATGACAATTACCAGATCTCTTATACTGCCTTTAATGTGCATTAGAAATAGTATTCAATCATAGTAACTACCATTAATTAAATTAAGATATTACATGATTAAATTCAATCGTTCAATGATAAGACTATAGATATTTCAAATAATATATGATTTATATTAATACAATTGCGTACTAACATCATTATATTTATCTACCACCAGACATTTATATACAATCTCCCAGGATTTCATTAACCCTCTATTTGATAAACTTTCAGTAATTTATTTACGCCTTATTCTTGATATTGTACTTCGGTTTATAGAGATTATTTCTAGTCAACTAAGTTTGCCAAGTAAACTAGTTATTCTATTTATATGTACAAACTGAATTGGGAATATACTAAGCCAATCCATATGAATGATTATTTGTATCCAATAATATATATTTTGACATCAGTATATAAGAAATTGTTTTAAAAGACTAGATAATTAGTCATAGCCTCATCTNTTGGTGTCGTGTGGTTTTGTGTTGTCGTTGTTGTCGATAATCAGAGAATTGAAGTAGTAGCAAGAATTTATTTGGTTTGTGTGGTTTTTTTGTTTACGAATGAAAGCAAGGAGAGGTTTGCTTTTGGCTGTTGTTGTTCGAGTGAAGGAGAAACAAAGGACAAGGGATTCGTTTACGCATAGACACGTTTCCTCCAATATTAACATTACTATGTTTAATATATTTGATGAGCCATTAGTGTTGATTAGTAATGAATGGGCTTGAATAATAGGGTCAAAATGAATGTTTAAACACAATTAAGAAAAAATCGGTTAGGGGAATAATAAAGAGAGGGTTAATGACCTTTTAAAATAGTTTTAAATTTTTAGGATTTATTATTATTTATATGTATATTATAAGTTATGTAGGTATTTACACATTTGGTTCAATAGTTTATAAAATTTTAAATTTATCCGAAATTTTAGGGTTTTACAACTCTTCCCATTTAAAAATAAAATTTCGTCCGCGAAATTGAAAAGAACCAGATAGATACATACCAGATCACGAAAGGAATTGAAAACGATTCAAACGAACAGATGGTTAGTTTCTCATGACTCGATTCAGAAGGTTCAGAACATTTCAGATTCTTCAACAATGACCGATCATTTCAAACCGAATCCAACAGATACGGAACACATATATAACAGATAACAGATCACAATCATAAATATGAACAGATATGACGATAAGACAAAATTTCGACTTCAATTTATTAGTAGGTTCAAATCAGAAATCCCATAAATACAGAAATAGAAAAAAAATGTATCAAGACGCAAAATGAAAAGCATAAACGGAAATAAACCGAGGAATTCACGAACCGCCAACCCACTTTTTCTTAGAATAGTCACCAATCTTATGCTCCATTGAACCGCACACCTAGACTCGGAAACATAAGAACGCCCACTACGTATAACGAATCAGCGACAAAAAATCAGAGTTATTATTGAATATCATAGGAAGAACAATCAAAGCAGAAGGAAGCCTAATGTCTACCCAATCCTCACAGGTCATAGCCTAAGCTCTACAGGTCGAATCCTACCTCAAACCGGATAACGGTCTAAAGTGTAACATTATGGTGTCATTTCAGAACATAGAGTGCAAGCGGAAGACTTAGCTCAATAAATTAAAAATCTTGAGACTAAAAGCACTAATAAAACAAATACAACCACAACCAACTTCAAAAAGAAATGAAATAGTCAAACATAAATTTGAAATAAAATCCAAGAATACTAAGGTAGGGTTGGTCCACTAAAAGCTCCTACTCTCATCACTCAATCTCAGCCTCCAACTTGATACCTGCAGGGAAAAGAAAATGCGGCTGAGCTAACGCTCAGTGAACAGATATAAACATATGAAAGACAACTGATCATAAACGAATAAACAAACAATCAAATGAGAACCTGTTGAGATACAATGTCATAAAGAATATGAAGGGNGACGTTTTAAAATAGTTTTAAATTTTTAGGATTTATTATTATTTATATGTATATTATAAGTTATGTAGGTATTTACACATTTGGTTCAATAGTTTATAAAATTTTAAATTTATCCGAAATTTTAGGTTTTACAACTCTTCCCATTTAAAAATAAAATTTCGTCCGCAAAATTGAAAAGAACCAGATAGATACATACCAGATCACGAAAGGAATTGAAAACGATTCAAACGAACAGATGGTTAGTTTCTCATGACTCGATTCAGAAGGTTCAGAACATTTCAGATTCTTCAACAATGACCGATCATTTCAAACCGAATCCAACAGATACGGAACACATATATAACAGATAACAGATCACAATCATAAATATGAACAGATATGATGATAAGACAAAATTTCGACTTCAATTTATTAGCAGGTTCAAATCAGAAATCCCATAAATACAGAAATAGAAAAAAAATGTATCAAGGCACAAAATGAAAAGCATAAACGGAAATAAAATGAGGAATTCACGAACCGCCAACCCACTTTTTCTTAGAATAGTCACCAATCTTATGCTCCATTGAACCGTACACCTAGACTCGGAAACATAAGAACGCCCACTACGTATAACGAATCAGCGAAGACAAAAAATCAGAGTTATTATTGAATATCATAGGAAGAAGAATCAAAGTAGAAGGAAGCTTAATGTCTACCCAATCCTCACAGGTCATAGCCTAAGCTCTACAGGTCGAATCCTACCCCAAACCGGATAACGGTCTAAAGTGTAACATTATGGTGTCATTTCAGAACATAAAGTGCAAGCGGAAGACTTAGCTCAATAAATTAAAAATCTTGAGACTAAAAGGACTAATAAAACAAATACAACCACAACCAACTTCTAAAAGAAATGAAATAGTCAAACATAAATTTGAAATAAAATCCAAAAATACTAAGGTAGGGTTGGTCCACTAAAAGCTCCTACTCTCATCACTCAATCTCAGCCTCCAACTTGATACCTGCAGGGAAAAGAAAATGCGGCTGAGCTAACGCTCAGTGAACAGATATAAACATATGAAAGACAACTGATCATAAACGAATAAACAAACAATCAAATGAGAACCTGTTGAGATACAATGTCATAAAGAATATGAAGGGTCATATGAGAATGAAAGTCAAATAATACAGAAATGGTAACAGGGATAGTAACAGAATTTGCTCATGTACCAAAACATTCAATCAATCATTTCATTTCACAATACATTATACCGTCAATTCCTTTATTGTACATGGAGCTGCAGACTCCAATGTACCAAATTGTGATGGGGTGTAGGGTCATACACCTACCAATCACCAGATATCATTACACATTACCTAGGATGCATCCATACGCTCCCCTGCAAAACAGATTAGCACATAGACTAGCTCAAGGCTAGCATACATACTCAGATAATGGTCACAAATACAGATAAGGGAAACGCCGTGGATCAGTCACACCTACACAGAAACTGTCATGCCATTGGTGCCTCAATGACATGGCCATGTTACCTCCATGGCTAGGAATAGTACCTTGAGCAATGGGTCAAATTAAATGGATCGAACAAAGGGTCATAACAATAGGATCATATCATATAGATCATAACAAAAGGATCATATCAGATGGATCATAACAAAAGGATCATATTAATGGTTCAGATCAAGGGTTCATATCAAAGGTTCATATCAAAGTAAACGAATCAAATTCAATGAATACGAATCATGAGAAATGAATAATTAAACAAACGAACCAACCGATAATGATGTAAAAGAAAGTGGGTATCCATAATATCCGTACCAATACGAAATGCAAATGAAATAATGTCTAAAAGTAAGACTGAATATTTTTACCTATATGCAATAGAATGGAAACATCAATAGACTTTACGTTTTCTTCAGCGAATCTACACGGATTAGGGTTCACAACATATTGAGTAAATTTTCAAATTTAGTTAACTTAGGTTTATTATTTAAGTCATTTAGGTTTTAAAACGTTAATAATTATGTCTAGGGTTTTTAAGACATCATGGATGCCATAAATGGTCAATTAGGGTTACAAATGATTCATAAATACAATTAGGTTTAGGGTTTCAAATACATTCAATGTCATTAAGTTTAACTAACCAAAACGTACCGATTTTCACCAAGTTACACAAATTTCTGAAATGTATATATATTTAGTCCATTGTATCAATTACTATTTAACTCAAATTAAAAATAAAATTATTTTATTTAATTAAAACTATACATACTAATATTTTCTAATCCAAATACACCCCTTATGAAACTGTTGGGCTTTATTTCAAAAAAAATATAAAAAAAAACAAACGTAACATTTTTCTTTTGTGTTCCTTCGGCCATTAAAACCAAACACCACTTTTAGCACATGTTCTAATATAACTCATCTGTGCATGAACTATTTACAATGAAGCAAAACAAATAGGGTGCCATGCATATACGAGTCATTTTTAATTTCTGGTTATCTACCTCATGTCTCCCTTGTTTTAACGAAACAAATGAATTTTAAATGATCCATATACGTTGTGACATATTTAACGTGGCATGCATATCGTATAATAATTATTAGACGAAATGAAACATGTTGGGTCAAAAACGAAAGGGTCGATTATACGTATTCCAACGGGTCGATTCTATCAATTTGGTCGAATACAAAAGGGCATAAAAAAAGGTTCGTTATGTGTTATGGCTTGACAAATGTCGACTAAGAACAGAAAAAAATAACAAAATAGTCGATTACCTTGTGTAAAAGTCGAGCAGAAATACAAAAATTGTTTACCCGAACCTTGGTTGATCGAACAAAAATAAAAGTGGCAGTAGCGGTTTGTTGGTGTCGAGTGGTTTTATGTTGTCGTTGTTGTCGATAATCAGAGAAGTAGTAGCAAGAATTTATTTGGTTTGTGTGGTTTTGTTGTTTATGAATGGAAGCAAGGAGAGGTTTGTTGTTGGCTGTTGTTGTTCGAGTGAAGGAGAAACAAAGGACCAAGGGATTCGTTTATATAGATCGCATAGACACGTTTCCTCCAATATTACGTTTCCTCCAATATTACCGTTACTATGTTTAATATATTTGATGAGCCATTAGTGGGCTTTGATTAGTAATGAATGGGGCTTGAATAATAGGATCAAAATGAATGTTTAAACACAATTAAAAAAAATCGGTTAGGGGAATAATAAAAAGATGGTTAATGAGCTTTTAAAATAGTTTTATATTTTTAGGATTTATTATTATTTATATGTATATTATAAGTTATATAGGTATTTACACATTTGGTCCAATAGTTTATAAGATTTCAAATTTATCCGAAATTTTAGGTTTCCGAATTTTAGGGTTTTACATGGCATGTACCCGGTTTTCGTAAACATTGTACTCACCTTGGTTGTTTAGTTAAACCTGTCTCCAGCTCAACCTCGAAGGTCCTATATAATCAAATGTTGCAAGACTATCATTCACAAACTACTACATACTATATCAACTGCATGTACTACGTATCCTTAACCCTTAGCATTGTTTATTGAATCCTACTAATTGTCTTCTACACTTGTATAAAAGTTACTAAACAAAGCCCCAACAGAATATACATGTACGCTTAGAATACTAATTCAATATCATTCATATCCTAAGCTTTTCTTTATACCTTTTTAAGCTAGTTATAATCACTATATATACCAACAAAAACGTGTATCAATGTTACCAATCTTCAAAATAGCCTTGGCTAAATAACTCCACTAATATATCTATATTACATGGCCGGTTCGCTTACGTTTCCTACGTATAAGCAAATTATAAAACATATTCGTAGTACATACGTCTATTTAAACATAACATGCTTCGACTCCGTATGAAACCAATAGTGAACATAAAACCACAAGCCTAATTAATCATTCTAATTAACTTATACTCATAAAGATCAAACAGAACCAATACCTCTTAAACTTGCAATATATTTGATTCTAAAAACCATTATAATATCACATAAAGTTACAACTTGGATCAGGTTATTAAACATATACCAAACTGATTCCCAACAGATTACGAAACATGTTATCACTATTTAATACATTCACTTCTATATATCTTTAACCGATATCGTCCTGAAACTCATTGTTACCCCAAGTCGTACCTATATGCAATAGAATGGAAACATCAATAAATTTTACGTTTTCTTCAGCGAATCTACACGGATTAGGGTTCACAACATATTGAGTAAATTTCCAAATTTAGTTAACTTAGGTTTATTATTTAAGTCATTTAGGTTTTAAAACGTTAATAATTATGTCTAGGGTTTTTAAGACATCATGGATGCCATAAATGGTCAATTAGGGTTACAAATGATTCATAAATACAATTAGGTTTAGGGTTTCAAATACATTCAATGTCATTAAGTTTAACTAACCAAAACGTACCGATATTCACCAAGTTACACAAATTTCTGAAATGTATATATATTTAGTCCATTGTATCAATTACTATTTAACTCAAATTAAAAATAAAATTATTTTATTTAATTAAAACTATACATACTAATATTTTCTAATCCAAATACACCTTATGAAACTGTTGGGCTTTATTTCAAAAAAAATATAAAAAAAAACAAACGTAACATTTTTCTTTTGTGTTCCTTCGGCCATTAAAACCAAACACCACTTTTAGCAACATGTTCTAATATAACTCATCTGTGCATGAACTATTTACAATGAAGCAAAACAAATAGGGTGCCATGCATATACGAGTCATTTTTAATTTCTGGTTATCTACCTCATGTCTCCCTTGTTTTAACGAAACAAATGAATTTTAAATGATCCATATACGTTGTGACATATTTAAAGTGGCATGCATATCGTATAATATTTATTAGACGAAACGAAACATGTTGGGTCAAAAACGAAAGGGTCGATTATACGTATTCCAACGGGTTGATTCTATCAGTTTGGTCGAATACAAAAGGGCATAAAAAAAGGTTCGTTATGTGTTATGGCTTGACAAATGTCGACTAAGAACAGAAAAAAATAACAAAAGAGTCGATTACCTTGTGTAAAAGTCGAGCAGAAATACAAAAATTGTTTACCCGAACCTTGGTTGATCGAACAAAAATAAAAGTGGCAGTAGCGGTTTGTTGGTGTCGAGTGGTTTTATGTTGTCGTTGTTGTCGATAATCAGAGAAGTAGTAGCAAGAATTTATTTGGTTTGTGTGGTTTTGTTGTTTATGAATGGAAGCAAGGAGAGGTTTGTTGTTGGCTGTTGTTGTTCGAGTGAAGGAGAAACAAAGGACCAGGGATTCGTTTATATAGATCGCATAGACACGTTTCCTCCAATATTACGTTTCCTCCAATATTACCGTTACTATTGTTTAATATATTTGATGAGCCATTAGTGGGCTTTGATTAGTAATGAATGGGCTTGAATAATAGGATCAAAATGAATGTTTAAACACAATTAAAAAAAATCGGTTAGGGGAATAATAAAGAGATGGTTAATGAGCTTTTAAAATAGTTTTAAATTTTTAGGATTTATTATTATTTATATGTATATTATAAGTTATGTAGGTATTTACACTCCTTTCAAAAAAAAAATGTAGGTATTTACACATTTAGTCCAATAGTTTATAAGATTTCAAATTTATCCGAAATTTTAGGTTTCCGAATTTTAGGGTTTTACATGGCATGTACCCGGTTTTCGTAAACATTGTACTCACCTTGGTTGTTTAGTTAAACCTGTCTCCAGCTCAACCTCTTAAGCTTCGAAGGTCCTATATAATCAAATGTTGCAAGACTATCATTCACAAACTACTACATACTATATCAACTGCATGTACTACGTATCCTTAACCCTTAGCATTGTTTATTGAATCCTACTAATTGTCTTCTACACTTGTATAAAAGTTACTAAACAAAGCCCCAACAGAATATACATGTACGCTTAGAATACTAATTCAATATCATTCATATCCTAAGCTTTTCTTTATACCTTTTTAAGCTAGTTATAATCACTATACCAACAAAAACGTGTATCAATGTTACCAATCTTCAAAATAGCCTTGGCTAAATAACTCCACTAATATATCTATATTACATGGCCGGTTTGCTTATGTTTCCTACGTATAAGCAGATTATAAAACATATTCGTAGTACATACGTCTATTTAAACATAACATGCTTCGACTCCGTATGAAACCAATAGTGAACATAAAACCACAAGCCTAATTAATCATTCTAATTAACTTATACTCATAAAGATCAAACAGAACCAATACCTCTTAAACTTGCAATATATTTGATTCTAAAAACCATTATAATATCACATAAAGTTACAACTTGGATCAGGTTATTAAACATATACCAAACTGATTCCCAACAGATTATGAAACATGTTATCACTATTTAATACATTCACTTCTATATATCATTAACCGATATCGTCCTGAAACTCATTGTTACCCCAAAAATTCATATAAACATGGTAAGCCAGTTGATCACCTTAATTCATTAAAAGCGTATACAAACTTAATCAAACAGACCCATGCAGATTTCTAGTACTCTAACAGACATAAGCTCGATACTAATACGAAAGTTCACCTTAAATTCTTGAACAAGAATTGAAACCGAAACTAAAACGAATTCTCGCTCCCTTCCCTTTGTAGTCGCTCTTTTTCTCAGTGTTCAATAGACTTAGGGTTTACAGGTTTTGTGAATAACGCGTAAGGGAAAGTATATAACTATATTTATACTTAGTTAACCGATAGTTTTGGCAAGTAATCTATTTCGAATCAAACTCTCATGTGATATCCTCCAACGTAAAGGTTTGCTTATCTTTTGTTAACATCTTACACTTAGCCTACTATCAATTCTCATACTTGTCACAAACAACCAGATAGTTTGCAAAACTCCTAAACTTCATAATCATTCATATTGTTTTTTTTTAACTACATTCATATTGTTCAATACCCAAAATTAATAAAATGCCTTAGCAAAAATCTAGGATGTTACAATTTCATAGTGCATGCATTTATTTATTAATCATTTTCTTTGACATTTTATAAAATGAAGAGTAAATTACATAAATGGTCACTGTGATTTGTCCATTTTTTCACATTTAGTCACTGAACTTTTTTTTTTGACAAGGTAAGTAATTAAGGTTTCAAATCCTTACAGATCCAGTCATTAAGGTTTCAATTTCGTTACATAAATGGTCACTGTGGTTTGAAACTTCAGTGACCATTTATGTAACGAAATGGACTGAATCTGTAACGATTTGAAACTTCAATGACCATGTATGTCAAAAAAAAAGTTCAGTGACTAAATGTGAAAATTTGAACAAACTATAGTGACCATTTATGTAATTTACTCTAAAATGAACTATTGATGTTCGATTTACACATTTTTTTTCTTCACATATTTAAAAGGTGTGTAAATTCGTATATGTTTATTTACATTTAAAAATGTGAAAATTTTGGTTAAACCTAGTAAGTATGAAAAAATATTAATATTTAAAAGACTTTTCACACTTATAACTATAGCAAATATAATTCACACTTTAAAATTTAAAAAAAGTTTAGATTTGTTCACACTTATAAGTGTGAAAATCAATCGTAACACTTGATTTTTCCATATTAGAGTAAGTGTGAAGAAATGTAATGTACAATTGAAGTGCGCACTTACGAGTGTAGAAAAATTTTAGATTTCTCTAGACTTTAAATTGTGAACTTTTTTTTTGATACAATTGTATTTGTGAAAAATCTTTGATTTTTTAAAAGTTTTATATAGTTGTCAGAGTAGTCAATTTTTACGCATTATTATATGTGAATAAACCAGTAAAATTTTAGACACATTTAAAAAGTGTGAAAGAAAAAGTATGTAAATTCAAATTTTTTTGTAGTGTGCTATATGTGTTCTAAATGATCTATATCTTTTATATAATAAAATAAAACCCCTAGTGTGGACTTTTTCATTTCAAAAAAATCAAACCATACTTATTAAGAAATAATTAAATAATTATGATTTTTTATAATGATGTGTTTAATATAAAAACCCTTTAATATTGCCAGTTTTGGCAAAATAATTTATTAAAAACGTTTTCTATACTTATATGTATTAAAAGGCGTTAAAAACACATGTATTTCATAGCTTTTAGTTAATAGTTTTGGACCAAAGTGTATATTTAAAAAAAAAACACATGGACTCCCAGCTCCTGTTCCAGTCATCACCAACAAATATTTTCCCCACGAATTACAATGGAACTCAAATCCATAGATCTTTTCTCCTCACAAATTAAAAATTGAGATTTTTAAGTGGTCCTTATTGATTTAGCCTTTGTTTATATGTTTGTGATGCAGAACCAAATAATGACAGTCCACTCTTGCCGCACTTTGTGAGCAATCAAGGGGGTGAGATGATTATTCCTTCAAAAATCAAGTGGTTGATCGTGGTTCTAACCCATATCTTTCAAAAATCAAGTGCTATGAATATAACCATCTTATTACTATGGTATGTTTTTGAGTTAGTAGATTAGTGGTTTATGGTTCAGCTTCTATATATGACTTTTTACAATGGAAGATGAACTATTGGCACTAACATTAAAAGACATAATATCCATTTTTCTTTTTGGCGATTTTGACAAAAACGGTGTAACCTGGTGACGAAATTTGATGGTTTTTATAATGGTTTATAAATGTTGAATGGTAATAGTTTATTATAATGGATTCTTTATCAATGGTGGTGTTCTTGCTTATTTGTTTAGGTTTAAATGAAACAGTAATTGCTACAGCCTTATTAAAAAAACACTTGAAGATCACATTTTATAGACGGAGAGTGCAATTTCAGCGCTAAAGTGTAGTAGTGCTATATTGAGAACATTGCCCATAAGGTGATTATTACATTGTTTTGATACCGAACTAGACCTTGCTTGCCCCAAAACAGACCATGACCAAGAACTGAAGTTAGTAATTCATATGTACTACGGGCTTATGATTTTGTAACTTACTGAAAATCAACAAGCTTCTAAAGGCGAAGGCATAAGTTTCGTTCTTTTTAGCTTTTTTCATATTCGTGGAGTAGAATGTAATTTTTAGATAAAGCTACAGAGTTCCTATTTACAATAGGAATTTGTATTGTATTACGATTCCTAAAAGGGCATTAAACCTTATATATACTCAATTCATTCGCCTATTTATTTTTTGATTTTTTGGAAACACGGGGAAGAAGATATCCAAATTTTTGCTATCCATGGTATCTAATGTTGCAGATGCGCTTCTAACCAAAAAAACAGTGTTCGAGATGGTGTATGTAGCTCAAACATGTTTATCATGGGAAGCAGTTCATGATCAATACAGACACCTTGAGGATATAGTTGCTTCTTGCAAAACTCCTGGTGGTGCTTTATGAAACAACACCTTGGTAAGGAGATTTCAGAGTTTTCAAATTCTGCCATTCATTAATTTTGTAACATCGATGTAATACAATATGTATTTGAAGATCTCATCTAGGTGAAGTGGAGGTATGGTTTTTGTTTATTTATTTTTAATTAGCTCAATCCGTGATTGGATTTTTTAATTATCTGATAATGCTTTTGGAAATTGGACCAAGCGTGGAATTTGCTAAACTTGGCAGTTGATTTCGCCTAGATGTTGAGTATTTTTAGTCCATTCTCTACAAATTTGAACTGCAGTGTGGAACCGAACACCATCAGAAGGAAGTCTTGCGTAAATGTGTTGTTGCAGAGCCTAAATATGGCGAGAAGTGACAGCCGATATCAAAGGCAGTAGAGAATTCACATCAGCCAATAGAAGCCATCTTGAAGAAATCAGTAGTTGCCGTTGTTCAGGAAAAGAAAGATGCAGAAGAGAAAAAAACATCGGTAATCTCTATTCCATACTTTCTTTTTAGGTACTTATATATCTGTTATGTTGACTTAGTTGTTGGGAACTTTTTCCTTTTTTTTCTTATTTCTTTTTTTAAATAATTCGGAGTGTATTAGTATTCTTATAAACGTTTTACCTTTTTTTTTCTTCTCATAGATAGTTTATGTGTCCCATAATATTTGTTAAAGGAGCGGTTAACAATAATTGTTTCAGTTATTGTAGATACATTATGCCTACCCTAAAACAATTTTAAGTAATGAACCATATTTAATTGTGTTCCGGATGTGTCAAAAATGTGTTCGAACACTTTTGATGGGTTGCAAGGTCATAAATGTTTTTCTGCATGGTTCATATATGGTAAGTTTGTTTTTAGTCGTTACTGATTTTTGAGAGATTTATTTTAGAGTCTTGGTGCGATTATATTTGGCAAAATGAGCTATAGACATATATAACATATCTAAACATACAATGCTTAACCTCCCCTGTACAAGTTACTCATGAATGACATTCTGTAGATTCATTGTGGTGCTAATATTGCTCACTTCAATTTAGAAAAGAAGACTTCCTGTTATAACCATATCATGTATGCAAGGGTAAAATGGCTAGAAAGTTTAAACTACATAGTTCGTTTGAATATGGTTTGCATTATACAAATAATACATCTTTCACCGGGAATGGCATGGCGGTCTTTCTGAATTTGCTCGGCTGAGACTTAAAGAGAGGCGTGTAGTGATTGTCTTTGCAGAATGTCTAATCATGCAGGTTAGGAATATTTTTCTGAAACGAGGAGAAAGTTGCATCTGGGGGATGGCTATCTTATTATCTATCACTGATACACGTGGAAATTTCAACCCATATAACAATTGGTCAGTTGGGGTTGTTTTAGTTTAATAGAAGATTAAACGGGTAAAATATAAAAAAGTTAAGGTAAAATGGGTTTAACGAGTTTAACAGGTGTCTAAACTATAACATGTGTGTACGCATGCGTGTGCGGTGTGGTGTCAATACAAATGACAGTGGGAGTTCAAGTTTATAAGTTTTGACGAAATCATTGTAGTGCCGACTCATTCGCATGTTGCAGGTTATTCCCAAAGTTGTACCTCTGAGGGTATTTCCCTTTATAATTCTAAATTATTGAGTTTTAGTTATAACTACATATCTTTTTGTGCTAAAATTGTTCATTTTGTAGTTAGATTATGGTCTACGTACGTACACAATAAGAACATCATCTTGAAGTTCCTGCAAGTGTTATTATGGCGCTCTTATTCAACTAGCCTTTTACGTTCTTAAAGGCAAAATAATTTGGAAGATAAGTTTACTATAATATTTGAGATCATGTTGCACCTCATAAGAGTTGGCATATGGAGCAACTCAGAAACTTTCCAAAAAAGGAATACAGCCCATATTGATCAATCTGCTCAAAAGAAAGGAAACGCATACAAAAGGAACGCATACAACGTCTCCACTCTCCACAAGCAAAAATGGTGTTTGTTGGACTCCTTCCTTTTTCCTTGTGGTCCATTACCTTAAGACCCATGTCTATGAAAGTACTATATATAAAATTTTACCACTTACATCAAACATAATTATAAATCAAAATTAAGAATCATAATTAAAAAAAAACAAAAAACAAAAAAAAAAAGTTATTTGTTTTTCAATAAATAAAAATTTATTATTGAAAATTTAAGAAAAAACCTCGCGCGTGCGCGGGCATTATAAGTAGTATTACTTATATAGACAAACGTTTCATTCAAACATCGTAACTTTCCTAATTTTGTGTTTTTCATGTTGTGCTTCAAGGAGCAAAAACACAAAGTAGCAAGAAAAAGTCAACCAAATAACGTTTTCCTATACCACGTCAACATCTCTGATATTTACTCTTCCTGTGGCATATTAACAAACGTACACAATCCTTTATTTGACTTGAATTTCTGCGTGGTATCTAATTTGTAGAAACTAAATGAACTATATGATCGATCGAAACTAGCTTTTAGACCATCATTTGATTCGAAACTAGCTTTTAGACCGGTTGAAAGGATACTCATCTGTATAAATATGAAAGAGCTATAAAGACCGGTGTTTATGATTTACTTTAGTCTAATCAGCAGTTGGCAAGGGAATTCCGTATTTAGATATGTGTCTTTGTAGGAAGGTTTATATAAAGAGGTCTAAAAGATAGATTTTGTAGTAGTGTAGCTAGTTCGTCAAACAAAGGCTTGTATTATATGAGAGTGACTGATGCGTTCTACCCTTTCTGTTACAATGATATTTGAACGAATAACAGAAAGTGCTAAATGGAAAACAAATACGTAATAAGAACAAGATGATTTGAAGTAACTTTCCTTCTTTAGCTAGGTTTAAAGCGCGCAGTTAACTTAGCTGATCTATAATTACCGGCCCATCACACTGCCCAGTTTGATGTTATAGTTAAAACAAGTAAACAGCCCAATGGATTCTTTGGAAGCTTAGAAAAGGAGCTCATCTTCAGCGATATTAAGCTATCTTCTTTCGATATTAGATATCTTCGAGGCATAGGAAGTAAAACTAATTTGGATTGTGTAGTTTGAAAATCCACATATTGCTCTTTGTAACTAAGTACTGTACTTTGGGATCATAATTTCTTACTAGACTGCTTGTTATTTTACATACCCATCTTGTTGCATTTCAAAAGAGAAATAAGTTTTTCCCTCAACTTAAAATATTTGACGCCATTTTGGATTATAATGTACATACTTTAGTATCTTGTTCAGGCTACCTCCCTTTTTCTCCTATCATTTTCCACTCTATTTATAATCTATAAGATGATGAAAAGGCCCTCTACACAAATTATGTGGATATCAAAGGGCAAAATAACAAGGTTCATGAGTAATAGGTATTTCTCATGCATGAACTTTTGCACGGTCTTAGAAAATGATAAACAACTCACCACATTTTCCTATTGTTTTTGTTTATGTAGTCAATTTTATGTAACGTACTGTCTACTAATTTTTTTTCCGGATTGTAGACGAATATGGTTACGAAGCATCTCCTTGTTTCGAAACAAATTAAAGCATATTTGTATCAAGATATGAAGGGGATCACAAAATCTTGTCCATGCTCGAATCAAAGTACCAAGTATTATTATGCGCTTCTATATATATGTTCCCACAACCCAATTCTCGCCCAGGTGTGGTTCAATCCACACCAACTATCTATAGTTATATCTATCTATCTATATCTATATCTATATCTATATCTAGACTATCTAATAAAAGAGAGTTTTATACAAGCCATCTGAAGCAGCCCCAATTAAATGCGCTGATGTATCTCGAAGGACAGGTCATTGATATTTTTGGAAGGTACTACTCAACTCATAAAGCTTCTTCAGTACGATTGTTTTCACCCCTTTTAAATTAATTCTTTCATTTTTTTTAATGTCAATCTTCGTAATCCCAATCCCCTAAAAAAACCCTAAAAAAACGGTTTCTCTCTNTTATTCAGGCTACGTACCTCCCTTTTTCTCCTATCATTTTCCACTCTATTTATAATCTATAAGATGATGAAAAGGCGCTCTACACAAATTATGTGGATATCAAAGGGCAAAATAACAAGGTTCATGAGTAATAGGTATTTCTCATGCATGAACTTTTGCACGGTCTTAGAAAATGATAAACAACTCACCACATTTTCCTATTGTTTTTGTAGATGTAGTCAATTTTGTGTAACCTACTGTCTACTAATTTTTTTTTCCGGATTGTAGACGAATATGGTTACGAAGCATCTCCTTGTTTCGAAACAAATTAAAGCATATTTGTATCAAGATATGAAGGGGATCACAAAATCTTGTCCATGCTCGAATCAAAGTACCAAGTATTATTATGCGCTTCTATATATATCTTCCCACAACCCAATTCTCGCCCAGGTGTGGTTCAATCCACACCAACTATCTATAGTTATATCTATCTATCTATATCTATATCTATATCTAGACTATCTAATAAAAGAGAGTTTTATACAAGCCATCTGAAGCAGCCCCAATTAAATGCGCTGATGTATCTCGAAGGACAGGTCATTGATATTTTTGGAAGGTACTACTCAACTCATAAAGCTTCTTCAGTACGATTGTTTTCACCCCTTTTAAATTAATTCTTTCATTTTTTTAATGTCAATCTTCGTAATCCTTTCTGTTAATACAAATAATGTCAAAAACGTCATTTGCATTATTCGGTCTCTACTAGTTTTGATAATCACAAAATACAAGCACACGTTATGTAAAACTACGACTAATAAGTTTTTGATCGAGAAGACTCGTTTTTGTCTTCAACATCACTTAAGGTATGTACAAATATCTACCAACTTGTGTATGTGATCAAACGACTTATTTTTCATCTAAACTTTACATTTTATGTCACAAAACATTTTTACAAAAGTATTTTTGTATAATTTAAAGAAATGTTTTATTAAGAAAATGTTTTCAAATTTCAAATTCATAACAGCCATATTTCCCGCTCAAAACCGACAAGAATTTTTCACCAGATAAATTTTCACCACGTCAGGACAAAAATGGGAGCATATGTCGGGATGCTCCCTTAGTGATAAAGGACCGTCTGGTATTTACGGGACTGTCGCCTCTCTCCTGGCGTCTATAAATACAGAACTGTTCTCTTTCAGAAATCTTTACCTCTTATGCACTAAAACTTTCTGTATTCCAAAATCCTTTCCAAAACATAGTCTTTGATCACATTATCGGGTTCTTAGTTGTTTACAAGTGATCACACTCATCATTCCTCTAAAGTGCAAGAGAAGAACATTCGTTGTAATCAAGAGACGAAGTGTTAAAGAAGAGTCTTACTCATTGTTGTGGATCCATCACCATTTTCATTCATTGTTTCTTGTATGTAATAGGACTTGAGTGCAAGTCTTATATTGTGTATTGTGTTATATCGTGCCATCGTGTTGGTACGAGGTGTGAAGCCACGTGGGCTTTGTTAGATTGGTTCTAGCTAGGATTAGGACTCGACATTCCGCTTAGTGTCGTTAAACTTGGTGTAAGCTTGTGTAAGGTTTGTTCCGCCATAAGGGAGCGTGTTGATATAGTGTTTGTGAAACTCTCGAGTGTGAGACTCGAGGAGTGGAGTAGGGGCGAAGGAGTGAGCTTCATGGCCGAACCACTATAAATTCGCGTGTCACGGTTTGATCTTTCCTTGCTTTATATTTACTTATTCACTTGTTATTGATTATATTTGTTGTTGAGTTGAATTCACATAAATATCGAATCGAATCATTTTCATAAACACGACTTGAAAAGTAAATTTTCTAGAACGTAATTAATAAAGGTGAAACTATTCAACCCCCCTTCTAGTTTCTACAATTGGTATCAGAGCCATGTTACTCAAGACTTTTTAAAATATACTGTATTTTAAAACTTGAAACGATCAATGGAATTTGAAAAATATCAAGAAGGGCAGTCTATGCAAAGACCACCACTCTTTGAGACTGATAGTTTTATTTATTGGAATACTCGATTCGAAACGTATGTGAAATCAAAAGATCTTGATCTTTGGTATGTTATTACCATGGGTGACTTTAAACCTATTGAATATAACCCGGAAACTAAACAAAATGAAATTGTTCCTTATAATAAACAAAGTGAAAATCTTAAAAAGAAGTTAGCTAAAAATGATGAAGCAAAAATGGTAATTTACAATGCTTTACCCAAAAAGGAATTTCAAATAATTTTTATGTGTAATACGGCTAAAGATATTTGGAAAACTTTGTTAGTCACTCATCAAGGTAATAATCATGTCAAATATAACAAGATTGATCTTTTGGTCCAACAATATGAACAATTCGTCATTCCTGAAGACGAATCCATAGATAGTGCATTTGCTTGATTTAACACCATTATCACGAGTTTAAAAGCACTCGATGAAGGTATTTCTGTCAAAAGTTGTGTTAGGAAATTTCTCAGGGCATTACATCCAAAATGGAGAGCAAAGGTCACGGCGATTGAAGAATCCAAAGACTTGGCATCTCTATCATTGGATGAGCTCATTGGCAACTTAAAGGTCCATGAGTTAATCATCAAAAATGATTCCGAGATTGTAAAAAGCAAGGTGGAAAGAAGATCTATTGCCTTGAAAGCTAAAAAGGAGTTAAGTGATGATGAAGACTCAAGCTCAGAAAGTGAAGACGAAGAATATGCTTTAGCGGTTAGAGATTTCAAGAAATTCTTCAAGCGAAGAGGAAGATTCGTAAGACAACCACGAGATGAAAAGAAAGCACCTCTAAAAGCTCGTGAAGATAGATATAGCAAGGGCGAAAAAAGATGTTTTGGATGTGGTGACACAAGACACTTAGTTGGAGATTGTCCACACCAAGCAAAGGACAAGAACCAAAGGGCATATGTAAGTGGTGCCTGGAGTGATAGCGATGAAGATGGTAAGAATGTAACTTGTCTCATGGCCGGATCTTCAATAGAGGTATGTATCGAAACCGATCTCCATAATTGTGATATTTGCTCATTAGATTCACTTGACTTAGACAATGAGTATGATAAAATTTGTGAAGTAAGTCAAAAGATCATTTTGAAAAACAAATCCTTAAAATCTACTAAGTCAAAATTGGAAAGGGAAATATTGGAATTAAAAGACAAACTTTCTAAGTTTGAGAAAGGAAAAGAAATTGATTCGGAATGTAAATCTTGTGAAAAGCTTAAAATCGAAAATGAGGAACTCAAAGAGGAAGCCTCAAAATTAAGTAAATTCGATCTCTAAAGCAAATAATAGGAGCTCAAAAGGCTTCTGACAATAAAACCGGTATAGGATATAACTTTGCTGAAGCATCAACTAGTATATCAAAACAAATAAAATTTGTGAAATCTCAGTCGGAAGGATCTCCTGGTGGCGGTCCCTCAAATCCACCAAACGGTCCCTTAATTATAAAGGACCATCCCTTAGATAAAGGACCATCTCCGGTAAGAAAAACTGTGTTCATGCCTAAACCAATCCCTGATTCTGATCCAAAACAATTAACCGTAATGAACTCAGAAATACCCATTGCTAGTGTAAAAGAGGTAAAACAATTTTATAAACCAACACCAAAACCCGGATTAGGATACAACAAACCAACTATATGACCTAAATCTTTACCTCCTAGAAAACAAATGGACAAACTAAATCAAGAGTAACTAGAAATCAAAATTATCATAGAAATAATTCAATGAGTTGGAGAAATGATTTTTTTCCAATAGGATTCTACTCACCATTTCAACACCCTAGACAAGTGCAACAAATGTATAGGATGTTTGGTGCTAACAACTTTGGACCCATGAGATATTGGGGACCATATGTTTGAGTTTGTCTATGTTATCACTAGATATGCTTGGGAATTGACTTGGAGCCCGACGAATGGGTTAAAGATAGTGGGTGCACAAATCACATGACGGGTAACCGCAAGCTATTCTCATCATATAATGCAAGTAGTGGAGGTAACGTTACATTCGGTAGTAAACTCAAGGGTAATATCATCGGCAAAGGTACAATCACTCATAACTCTCTTACTATAACTAATGTAGAACATGTAGATAACCTAGGTTTTAATTTACTTAGTATTAGTCAAATATATGATAATGACTGCAAGGTAATATTTTCCAAAGATGATAGTGAATTCATAAAGGACGGAAAAGTAATTGCCAAAGGGATTAGAAAAGGTAACTTATATGTCATGAAAATTAGTAACAAACCTAGTGACAATATATGCTTAGCTACGGTTAATGATAATTCTACTCTATGGCATAGAAGACTAGGACACGCAAATATGCGTTTATTACAATCATTGGCTTCTAAGGATTTAGTTAGAAGTCTTCCTAAACTTAAGTTCGACCAACATTTTTGTTATGCTTGCAAAGTTGGAAAACAAGCTCACTCGAGTCATAAGTCTAAGAATATGATCTCAACATCTAGATGTCTAGAGCTTCTTCACATGGATCTCTTCGGTCCTTCCGCCATACGGAGTTATGGAGGAAATCTCTACATACTAGTTATCGTAGATGATTACTCTAGGTACACTTAGACTAGATTTCTTTAAAACAAGACCGAAACTTTTGAACAATTTAAAATCTTTAGCAAGAAAATTCAAAATCAATTAGGATGCAAAACAGTTTCCATTAGGACGGATCATGGTAGAGAATTCGACAATGAAGTTCAATTCGGAGCTTATTGTGATGCTAATGGTATTACTCACAATTTTTCGGCTCCACGAACTCCACAATCAAATGGGGTAGTTGAAAGGAAAAATAGAACCCTACAAGAAATGAGTAGAACAATGCTCAATGAGCAATCTATCCCTCAAAAATTTTGGTGTAACGCCGTAGATACATCAACCTATATCCTTAATAGAATTCTCATTAGACCTATCATAGGAAAAACCCCATATGAAATCTTGAAAGGAAGGAAACCTTCTCTAGATTACTTTAAAGTATTTGGTAGTAAATGCTATATTTTAAACACCAAGGATTACCTCACCAAGTTCGACCCAAAGTCTTACGAAGGTGTATTTCTAGGTTATTCTCAAACAAGTAAAGCCTATATTGTACTCAACAAGGAAACAACGGTCGTCGAAGAATCACTCAACGTGACTTTCGATGAGAGTCCCCCTCCACCTAAAACATCACCTTTCGTAGATGATGACTTAGATGAAGAAAACACCGTAGTTGAAAACATGAAAAACCTAGATATATCTCAAGAAAGTGAAACCATCAAAATAGGCGAAACCACCAACATTAAGGAATCCAAAAGTCATCCCTTGGAAAATGTTATAGGAAGCCTAAATCAAAGAACCCTTAGATCACAAGCTCAAAACAAAAGCAACCTCTTTTGTTTTGTCTCAATCATAGAACCCAAAAACGTCAATGAAGCATTGAAGGATGAAAGTTGGATCATCGCAATGCAAGAAAAGAATTAAACCAATTTAAGTCTAATGATGTTTGGATGTTAGTCCCAAGACCTAAGAATGTTACCGTAATAGGAACCAAGTGAAAGTTTAGAAACAAACTAGATGAACATGGTATTGTATCTAGGAACAAAGCTAGGTTAGTAGCACAAGGCTATAATCAACAAGAGGGAATTGATTATGACGAAACCTATGCACCCGTAGCTAGACTTGAGTCCATTAGGATATTACTTGCATACGCTTGTGCATTAGACTTTAAGTTATTCCAAATGGATGTGAAAAGTGCATTCCTAAACGGTCTCATCAATGAGGAGGTATATGTAGCACAACCTCCATGATTCATTGACTTCGAGTACCCCGAGCATGTTTATAGAATTAAGAAAGCTTTATATGGTCTCAAACAAACCCCTAAGGCTTGGTATGATAGGTTGAAAGCCTTTCTTCTTAAGCATGAATACTCGATGGGAATGGTAGATAACACTCTTTTCACCAAGAAGAAAGATTCAAACATCATAATCGTCCAAATATATGTCGATGACATTATATTCGGTTCAACTTGTCAAGATATGTGTGATGAATTATCAAAAATCATGCATGACGAGTTTGAAATGAGTATGATGGGCGAGCTTAACTTCTTCCTTGGACTCCAAATAAAACAATTAGATGATGGAATATTCTTTAATCAATATAACTATATTAAAGAAATGCTTAAGAAATTTGGACTAGAAGATGCTAAGCCAATGAAAACCCCAATGGCTACGGATACAAAGCTTACCAAAGATGAAGAGGGTGAATCCGTAGATAGTACTAAGTATAGAGGTATGATAGGATGTTTATTGTACCGAACGGCAAGTAGGCTCGATATCATGTTTAGTGTCTGCCATTGTGCTCGCTTTCAAGAAGATCCCAAAACTTCTCATTTAGAAGCGGTTAAGCGTATCTTCCGATACATTAAAGGCACTGATGCGTTTTGAAAGTTTTAAATTTATAATACTAATTTTACCGATTCCTTATTACTCAAAACACACGGGTAAAAGTATAACCCTCGTTTATAGTAAAGAGTTTTGGTAAGACCAGGTCGTTCCACAGGGACTGAGGTTTGCTCTTATGTATCAATTAACTAATCAGATGATTTAGAAGACTTATGCAATTGTTTTTGAAATTCAAGTATGAGACAGATATTGTTACTTGGATAGTTCTTATAACTCAGTGATGGCATATGATAATGATCTCAATGGCTTTTAACAAATGAGTAGTCATCTTCGTCAAAATAACGTTTCATCAGTTAACATTTGTGATTCAAGACTTATGTCTACTAGTATTTAAACGAGTGGTTAACAAGTATAAGTACTAGTTGCAATATTTCAAACTCTATTGTTTATTTCAATACAAAGCGATTTATCCTTCAATTGATCAACACACATAGACATATGTTGAAAATCATAAAATACTACCCGAATCTTTCGACCCTTTTCAAATAGTAATTATAATCAAAGAGATAAACAACGGTGATAAGTTTGGAACACAGCCAGGTCGTAACATAAACAGGAAATCAACAAGAGATCATAACCATAACCAAACACTTTATTATATTAACATATCCAAGCAACCATAAGGAGTTTAGCCTAACATCGCTTTAATAATAACGCTTACAGTGGTAATATCGTACGAAATGATCAACATACTTTCTGAATTAATGTAATGAAGAAGCTACCGTCACTAGTGATTACCACAATTAATATCGAGACAGTATTACGACGCATTTAGAACTGTGACTTTATTTCTATTGCCCCAATGATTTGAACACGAGATGGAATATTATCAGAGCTTTGTTGGTTGTTGGGAGGAGTGTTGGTGTAAAAATGAGGCGAAATGAGGCTCTATTTATAGGCAGAGGTTGATTGGCCTGGTACTGAAGTACGCCGCAGATGAGAAAAAGACCGATGTGCTTTACATAGAATGTCAGCGCTCTAGGAGATAAATAGCGGCGGCCTTCAAGAGTTTTCTTGGAGCCAAAGGGTCATTAATAGAGCTGAAGATTGGCGTGCTTGAGATATAAGATCGGCGCACTTTGCTTGATTTGACTTAGGTTATATAGGATTATGTTCGTCCCTGTAACCGGCGCCCTTGAGACAAAAGCTCGGCGCTCTTCTCTCTAGGAATAGGCTTTATCATAAGATTATCTTGGATTTTCACATTTTGCCTTGGTTCATGAAGATCTTTGTCTAGAGGACCTGCAATGTATTTTCATGTAATTAAGTATTGAAAGTCCTTACAAATCATATAGAAACTAACAAATAACGCTATATAAAATATGTATAATTCGAGCGTCATCAAATCCCTCCACACTTAGCTATTGTTTGCCCTTAAGCAATGTAAGCGACAAAACAGATTAAGGATTTTGAAAGATAGATTCTTGAAGGAAAATTATTTGTTAGAGACAAAGACATTTCATATATGGCATCAATACATACTAGATCACCTCACATAGGTTTCACACAATTTCGCTCAATAAGGTGATTATATGGGAACACTCAATTTTCACAAACATAAATCAAGAAAACTACCATAGGCTTGTACAAGATACGTAAACATAACCGTTGCGGCGTGAGCACCAGACAAATATATCAAAAGAAGGCAAAATAAGGCTTATTTTGTTTCAGGGATAAGGGATAACTTGGGTGTTTGTGTTTGAGAGATATAACAGCCATATTGATTCACTAAACCATACTATCGCTAGCCAACATCACTTTTCACTTTATTTTTTTCTTCTTCTTTTTTTTTTCTAGGCATATATATTTTTCTTGCCTTTATTCATCATTTTTTTACACTACTAGCGGCTAGCAACTAGAAGGTTTTAACGAAAAAATGCTTCGATAGATTTTATTTAATTCCGGCTGATTATTTTGGCGTATAAGCGGTACTTTTGGGATATGAAATAAGGATAAGGGTTAATTTTGGTGGATATTTTGCCTTTTCGTCATCTATATTTGTCTATAAATTAACCTCACTGCGATTTAGTAAACGATATACATGCATTTTTTAATCAAATTTCTAATATAGAACCTAAATTTTTTTGAAAAATAGAGCAAGCAATAATGTGGAATACGCTCGACTTATCCTATTTGTCCTCCCTCCACACTTAAGATGAGCATTGCCCTTAATGTGAAAGACTGAAAATAATAAAAATAGGATAATCGAGAGAAAAGGATCGAAACTTCCCGGGGCTAAGGAAGATGATTTAATAGACTTGTCAGCAAGCATCCATATAAAACCTGCAACAATAAACAAACACACAAAAATATTTTTGGATTTTTTTTAAACCATATAAGGCTATAACGCCTCCACACTTAAAATAAAAAAAAATGTTTGAAAGAAAAATCACGGGTTGCCTCCCGAGAAGCGCTTGTTTTTCAAGAAGTCTTAAGCTAGACTCACAAGGGTGTAAGGTTTTAAGTTTTAGGGAAGAAGGGAGTGAGTTCCGCCCTTCGATCATTGTAACTTTCTTCGTCATGATATAGCTTAAGTCTGTGGCCATTTACAATAAAAGTTTTATCATCTTTTCCATATAATTCCACATATCCGGATGGATATTGGTGTTTTACCATGTATGGTCCAAGCCAACGTGATTTTAATTTCGGTTGTTTGAATTTATATTTTGAATGAAATAGTAGTACTTTGTCTCCTTTGTTGAATTCTTTACGGATTTTTAGTTTTCGATCATGCCAGATTTTTGTTCTTTCTTTGTATAGTATAGAATTTTCATAAGCATGTAAACGCAATTCGTCTAACTCATGTAATTGAAACATACGTTTTTCTCCGCGGCTATCAAGTCGGTATTACAATTTTTAAGTGCCTAATACGCACGATGTTCAATTTCTAGCGGCAAATGACAAGCTTTTCCATATATTAATTTATAGGGAGTTGTTCCCGTAGGTGTTTTGTATGCTGTGCGAAAAGCCCACAGAGCGTTATCCAATTTTTTAGACCATATAGTAGGATTGTCTCTTACAGTTTTTTCAAGGATTCTTTTTAAGGCTCTGTTTGGTTTACTACTTGACAACTAGTTTGAGGATGATATGAGGTAGAAAAACGATGGTTTACACCATACTTCTTCATTGCTTTTTCCATCATTTGATTACAAAAATGTGTTCCTCTGTCGCTGATTAAAGCTTTTGAGACTCCAAAATGACAAAAGAGTTTTTTAAGAAATATTATAACGACTCTTGCATCATTAGTTTGAAGAGCTTGGGCTTCTGCCCATTTTGAGACATAATCAGTAGCTACCAGTATATATTCGAACTTATGGGATTTTGGAAAAGGACCCATGAAATCTATACCCCATATGTCAAATATCTCACATACTTGTATATATTTTAAATGCATTTCATCACGTTTTGATATATTTACAATTTTTTGACATGCATCGCAAAGTTGTACTAAGGTTTGAGCTTCTTTGAATATTGTTGGCCAATAGAAAAGATTCTAGGACTTTTCTGGCCGTGACGGATGGTCCATAATGTCCTCCAGTCGGTCCATGATGACATGCATCTAGAATTGATCGGGTTTCAGGTCCTGCCACATATCTTCTTATGATCCTATCAGGACATATCTTAAAAAGATGCGGCTCTTCCCAAAGAAAGTTTTCAAGATCTGAAAAGAATTTTTTCTTTTGTTGGTATGTCATGTTTTTAGGTAGTATTTTTCCAACCAAATAATTTGCAAAGTCAGCAAACCAAGGTTCTTTGTCAGAATTTATTTTCATTAGAATTTCTTCTGAAAAGTAATCGTTTATTTCAAATTCTTCGTCATCACCATCTTGTTTCTCAATTCTAGATAGGTGATCTGCTGCAACATTATCAGCACCTTTTTTTATCTTTTATTTCAATGTCAAATTCTTGTAAGAGCAAAACCCATCGTATGAGACGAGGTTTGGCGTCTAGTTTTTTAAATAGATATTTTAAGGCTGAGTGATATGTGAAAACAGTTGTTTTAGATAGAACGAGATATGATCTGAATTTATCAAATGCAAATACAACAGCCATTAGTTATTTTTCTGTTATTGTATAATTTTGTTGGGCTGCATTTAATGTTCTACTAGCGAAATAGATTGGATGAAAATGTTTTTCTTTTCTTTGGCCAAGTACGGCTCCAATAGCACTCTCACTTGCATCACACATTAGCTCAAATGGAAGATTCCAATCTGGACTTGCTATAATAGGTGTGCATGTGAGTTTTTCTTTTAATCTTTCAAACGCTTTTATGCATTCTTCATCGAATTCGAATGGGACGTCTTTTTCAAGTAATTTTGTTATAGGTTTAGTTATTTTAGAGAAATCTTTTATAAATCTTCGGTAAAAACCAGCATGTCCAAGGAAACTTCTAATACCCTTGATATTAGTAGGAGGTGGTAATTTTGCTATTACTTCGATTTTTGCTTTGTCAACTTCTAATCCTGCTCCAGACACTTTATGTCCGAGCACTATTCCTTCTTTAACCATGAAGTGACATTTTTCCCAATTAAGGACTAAATTAGCTTCCTCACATCTTTTAAGCATTTTACTTAGGTTGACCAAACAACTTTTAAATGAATTTCCGAAGACAGAAAAATTGTCCATGAAAACTTCCATAGATTCTTCAATCATGTCATGAAATATTGCAATCATGCATCTTTGGAATGTGGCAGGTGCATTATATAAACCAAAAGGCATACGTTTGTAAGCATATGTTCCGAAGGGACATGTAAATGTTGTTTTTTCTTGGTCGAGAGGATCGATTGGAATTTGAAAGTATCCAGAAAAGACATCGAGAAAACAAAAGTATTTGTTTCCTGCCAGTCTTTCCAACATTTGATCAATAAAGGGTAAGGGAAAATGATCTTTGGCCGTAGCCTCATTGAGTTTTCGATAGTCAATACAAACTCTCCAACCAGTGATTGTTCTGGTGGGAACTAACTCATCATTCTCATTTGTGACCACGGTGATACCACCTTTCTTTGGCACACAATGAATTGGGCTTACCCACGGGCTATCGGCTATGGGATAAATGATTCCAGCATCTAGGAGTTTTGTTATTTCCTTTTTTACTACTTCTTGCATATTAGGATTTAACCTTCTTTGTTTGTGAACAACTGGTTTCTTATCATCCAACATCTGTATTTTATGTTTGCAAAATGACGGACAAATTCCAGGAATGTCTGAAGTTTTCCAAGCAAAAGCTCGTTTATGATTTTTAAGAACTGTGAGGAGATCTGCTTTATTCTTATCTGAGAGTTCAGAAGATATTATTGTTGGATCGTTATACTCTGACCAAACTACTTTATCATAGCTTGTCTAAGGTTTAGCAGTCTTGGATAAATCCTAAACTACTAATCATGAAACACTGAATTACTCTATTAAGTATGCGGAATTACTTAACAAAGCTAAGAAGAATTATAACAACTTCAACACTTTATATTAACCAAACTTTGAACCTGCTAATTGTACAGATTCACAAACAACCCTAATATAGCTAATATCGAACTTTAGCTTTTCTCTAAAAGTATTCGTATCTCTAATAATGACCTAGGGATCCTTTTATAGGCACAAGGAAAACCCTAGTCGGTTTACAATACTTGAATGACAAGTATACAAACTCTAACTTTAGAATATTCTAGATTATACATAATATTCCTAATCTAATCTTCAGTCTTTATCTTCAAGCAATACTTTGACTTTATCAACGAGCAGTACTTTGATCACAAGTAGTACTTTGACTTTAAACACTTTAGCAGCACTTTGGTCTTCAGCAGTACTTTGATCTTTTATACACCAACAATCCTCCCCAAACTTGAATTCTACTTGTTTGAGTTCAAGTTTCCATGTGTAAGCTTTGTCTTCAAGGAAAGGTTGTCTTCTTTGAAAGTCATACTCGTTATTTTGTTATCATCAGCATAAAGTATCTGCAATCTTTATCAGCAACAAACTTTTTGTCTTTACAGCATCTGAATCTCTTCTCAGCTACTCAGCAACATAAGGTACATCAAATCATATTCAGTTTCATACTATTCTCATCACTTCCAGGTGTGTGAACTCCTGTGAGAGGTGAATCATTGAAAATTAATGGATTTTGATGTCTTTTTACCAAAGCCATTAACTCTTGAGTAGCCAATGTTTAGGTTAAGTAAACCATGGTACATTGATAACCATATGATTTTTAGCAAATCATCAGCTATCAACGGATTTGAGTAGTCTTTACCAAAAGCCGTTTGCTTATGGACTAGTTAGTTCTTTGATCACAACCATGGTGAACTAATTACCATAAAAATGGATTTTCCACAGCCTTTACCACAAGCCATTTTCTTGTGGGCTAGTCAACTCTTCACTTATTTCAGATATGGTGAGTTGAAACCATACAATTTTTAGTAAATTGTTAACTAAAAACGGATTTGATTATCACATCAGAGCCGTACCCTCATGATGAATCAAACTCTTTCTTGTCTGTTAAACATGGTGAGTTGAATACCATTTGTTGTGTAGTACAAGTACTAACACCATGTTCTACTCAAAAACAATTTGTTGCTGTAATTGTTGTAGTTCAAAAATTATTTTGCACATGACAAAAATTGTTATTTCAAAAGAATTTAACTGGTTTTAAGCTGCAAGCAGTACTTTGGGAAAGTACTGTTTGATCAGCAATACTTTGAATAAAGTACTTGTTTATTCAAAAGATTTTATACAATTAAGATCATACCAGTATTTTTCAATCATCATCCTTCAAAATTGTCCAATTGATGAACAAATTGATCACCATTATAGCGGTTTCATCTTCTTTTTCAACTTCCATACCATGATCCAGCATCCTCAGCATCCAATCTCTTGTAAGAGGATATCTCCTTTCTGCCAGCATGTAGATCATTGTACCATCTTCCAGCTCTAAGGCATGAACACCAGCACTTGCAAAGAATCTCCAGCTTAAAATCTCCCATACTTCTTGATTCTTCCAAATATCATCTGTGCTAGTTTCTTCTGTTTCCCACATAGTAGTCAAATCTCCCAGCAATACTACACCAATTCCATTGTATGGAATATCTTCAAAATGAGCTTGAATTTGTTGATGCAGATCAAACAAATCTTCTCTGTTTATCAGGTGCAATACATCAACCAGCAGATTGAATGCTCTAAAACTTTCATCTTCTCTATGGAAAACAAAATAATCACCATCTTTTTCTGATTCAATAACCTCTAAATCAGATATCTTTGGCTTTGTAGTAGTAACTTCTCCTGACTTAGGAAGCTCAAAATCAACAATTCTTAAGTAATTTCTCAGTTCATCAACAGTATTGGTCCTTAACTCTATAGTAGGCTTAGACTTCTTTGATGGCTGTGACCTAGTTGTTATTCTCTTTCTTTTGTTGCTTTCTTTCATTAGCTTCCTTCCTTCTTCAGTATCATAACCAACAATGCCATCTACATGTCTTTGATATTCAGCTCTGACAGCATCATATAGTTCCTTCATCTGTGAATGATTTAACATGTTCAGACCCTTGTATCCTCTTCCTTTTAAGTAGCTCATATAAAAATTCCGTTCTTGAGCCTTTGTCATTGATTTCTTTGATTGAACAGCAGCTTCTTGTCTTTCTTTTTCATACTCAGCATCAAGTTCTGCTTGAAGCTTCTTAACAGCTGCTTCACTTTGAGCTTCTTGATAAGCCCTTATCTGCTCCATAGTGAATAATTTCTTTTTCTTCTTCTTCTTCTCTGATTCCACCAGGATTCCTTTTCCTTTATCTTTAGGATCAATTTCTTGAGTAGGATTAGGAGAAGGTTGCAGATCTTGAGGTTGTTCAACTCCAGGAATACTAATACCTCTAGGTCTTGACATATTCAGTATGATCTCAGTAATGGTTTCATCATCACTACTAGAAGGTTTCATGACCTCCTTTTCTTGAACTGGATTAGAAGGACCCACATCTTCATCAAAATTTATAGTCCTTGGTGTGACTAAGTGTTGTCTTAGAGTTCCTGGATCAGTACTTTGACGAACAGCATCTTGTTGAACTTCAACACCAGTAGTTTCCAATCCCAATTCATTATTACCATCTTTTGCTTGAGTATCATCCTCTTGAAGATTTATATGCTCAGTATCTTGATGAAGAATTTGTTCTTCAAGTGATGCCTGTGGAAGATTAACAGCAGCATCTTGATCAATAGCATCAGTACTTTGATCAACAGTCTTTTCATCCATAGTCTTTTGATCTGGAACAATATCTTCATCAACAGTATCTTCATTTAAATCATCTTTATTACCAGCATCTTCATTCAAATTCACGTCTTCCTTATTCCTCCCCAAGGTGAATGAAGATAGCTTTCTTAGCCTCCTCTTCTTTGACTTAAACTTCTGGAGACCTTCTGAAGGATGTTGAACGAGAGACTTAACCAATTTCTTCAAATTCTTGTACTTCTTTTGAAGAATTGTCAAAGCAGTAGCTTGATCATCATATGCTCTTTTCAGTCTCTTCAATTCTCTTGTCAAAGCATAATTGTCCATAACTTCATCTTCATCAGGTGTATCCTCATCAGCCATCACTCCCTCATCTCCTCCAGATGTCTGAATTCTATCTGTGGAAGTATAATCATCGGGGGTGGGTGGTTGACTAACACCATGATCAGAGTCATCTAGAGCAGTACCTTGCAGAGAAACAGTCTTTTCTGCAGAAGCAGTCTTTTCATGTGAGACAGTCTTTTGAGAGACTTCTTGAACTGGTGAAGAAGCATTGCGTTATCCAATTTTTTAGACCATATAGTAGGATTGTCTCTTACAGTTTTTCAAGGATTCTTTTTAAGGCTCTGTTTGGTTTACTACTTGACAACTAGTTTGAGGATGATATGAGGTAGAAAAACGATGGTTTACACCATACTTCTTCATTGCTTTTTCCATCATTTGATTACAAAAATGTGTTCCTCTGTCGCTGATTAAAGCTTTTGAGACTACAAAACGACAAAAGAGTTTTTTAAGAAATGTTATAACGACTCTTGCATCATTAGTTTGAAGAGCTTGGGCTTCTGCCCATTTTGAGACATAATCAGTAGCTACCAGTATATATTCGAACTTATGGGATTTTGGAAAAGGACCCATGAAATCTATACCCCATAGGTCAAATATCTCACATACTTGTATATATTTTAAAGGCATTTCATCACGTTTTGATATATTTACAATTTTTTGACATGCATCGCAAAGTTGTACTAAGGTTTGAGCTTCTTTGAATATTGTTGGCCAATAGAAAAGATTCTAGGACTTTTCTGGCCGTGACGGATGGTCCATAATGTCCTCCAGTCGGTCCATGATGACATGCATCTAGAATTGATCGGGTTTCAAGTCCTGCCACATATCTTCTTATGATCCTATCAGGACATATCTTAAAAAGATGTGGCTCTTCCCAAAGAAAGTTTTTAAGATCTGAAAAGAATTTTTTCTTTTGTTGGTATGTCATGTTTTTAGGTAGTATTTTTCCAACCAAATAATTTGCAAAGTCAGCAAACCAAGGTTCTTTGTCAGAATTTATTTTCATTAGAATTTCTTCTGAAAAGTAATCGTTTATTTCAAATTCTTCGTCATCACCATCTTGTTTCTCAATTCTAGATAGGTGATCTGCTGCAACATTATCAGCACCTTTTTTATCTTTTATTTCAATGTCAAATTCTTGTAAGAGCAAAACCCATCGTATGAGACGAGGTTTGGCATCTAGTTTTTTAAATAGATATTTTAAGGCTGAGTGATCTGTGAAAACAGTTGTTTTAGATAGAACGAGATATGATCTGAATTTATCAAATGCAAATACAACAGCCATTAGTTCTTTTTCTGTTATTGTATAATTTTGTTGGGCTGCATTTAATGTTCTACTAGCGAAATAGATTGGATGAAAATGTTTTTCTTTTCTTTGGCTAAGTACGGCTCCAATAGCACTCTCACTTGCATCACACATTAGCTCAAATGGAAGATTCCAATCTGGACTTGCTATAATAGGTGTGCATGTGAGTTTTTCTTTTAATCTTTCAAACGCTTTTATGCATTCTTCATCGAATTCGAATGGGACATCTTTTTCAAGTAATTTTGTTATAGGTTTAGTTATTTTAGAGAAATCTTTTATAAATCTTCGGTAAAAACCGGCATGTCCAAGGAAACTTCTAATACCCTTGATATTAGTAGGAGGTGGTAATTTTACTATTACTTCGATTTTTGCTTTGTCAACTTTTAATCCTGCTCTAGAAACTTTATGTTCGAGCACTATTCCTTCTTTAACCATGAAGTGACATTTTTCCCAATTAAGGACTAAATTAGCTTCCTCACATCTTTTAAGCATTTTACTTAGGTTGACCAAACAACTTTTAAATGAATTCCGAAGACAGAAAAATCGTCCATGAAAACTTCCATAGATTCTTCAATCATGTCATGAAATATTGCAATCATGCATCTTTGGAATGTGGCAGGTGCATTATATAAACCAAAAGGCATACGTCTGTAAGCATATGTTCCGAAGGGACATGTAAATGTTGTTTTTTCTTGGTCGAGAGGATCGATTGGAATTTGAAAGTATCCAGAAAAGCCATCGAGAAAACAAAAGTATTCGTTTCCTGCCAGTCTTTCCAACATTTGATCCATAAAGGGTAAGGGAAAATGATCTTTGGCCGTAGCCTCATTGAGTTTTCGATAGTCAATACAAACTCTCCAACCCAAAACTCTGATATTTATGTAAGTATCGAAAATGATAAATCTTTTAAAACGACTCCAATTAAGAGCTTCGTTTATGTTCTATTTGTTAATAACTGTATTTGCCATGAAGTAGACACCCCAGTTTGAATTCCGCTGCGATACACGAAATTGGGGGTGTTACAGTACTCACAGTTCTTAGAAACATTCATAAACGGAGCTTTGCTGGAAAACTTCAGACATTCCGGAATCTCCTCCGTCATTTTGCAAACATAAAAATACAGCATGTTGGGATGATAAGAAAACCATTTGTTCAAAAAAACAAAGGACAGTTAAAATCCTAATATGCAAGAAAGTAGTAAAAAAGGAAAATAATAAAAACTCCTACGCATGCTGGGCCACATCGATTGGGTAAACCCATAGCCGATAAGCCCGTGGGTAAGCCCAATTCATTGTGCTGCCAAAAGCAAAGGGTGGTATCCACCGTCTTGGTCACAAATTAGAATGATCTGAGATCTCTCTCCCTT